>JAGSMP010000435.1:0-263088 GCA_029286625.1 Parnassius orleans | reverse complement strand
AAAAAATAATCAAATTATTTATTTAATATGATAATTTTCAACCACAAGTGCGGCATAAAATATAAGATAAAATTTTAATTTAATAGCAAATAAATGTTACAATTCTTATTTTGAGACTTAATTTTAGTGTAATAAATCAAAAGAATATTTTATTTTGAGTAAAATTGCCTTAGCGCCATCTACTTCATTCTATAGGTAAAGTCACTATCTAACAAAAATTGATTAACTCTCAAAGTGCTACACAAGATAAGCGCTAGATGGCATAACCACGAATAATTTAATATTCATCGGTAAGCTATGGAATCGTTGATTGTTATGAATGAATTGGATGTGATAATTTTATTCAATATGTTTAATTCTATTTATTTAATAAATTTGTTAATTTTTAAGTGTTTATTTGAACAGTTAAAATTTATATTAACCACCTCTAAAGCACCGCACATAGAGGATACTGAAGTGATTGAAAAAAAAAAACATTGGTTCAGTTCAAACGTGGTAGAAATGAAACCTTCAAATGAAATTAAATCTAAATTTCAAAGCAAATGATATATTTAATTTGATGATTTTCAATCACAAGTGCGGCATAAAATATAACATAAAAGTTAAATTTTAAAGCAAATAAATGTTACAATCCTTATTTTCAGACATGGAGAGCCTAAATTTTAGTGTATTAAATCAGAAGAATATTTTCTTAATATAATAAGTAAAAGCGACGTCTACTGAAGTCAATCAATTTTTGTTCGATAAAATGATTTTACCTATACAATGATTTTTTTAAGTAAAATCATTTTATCGAACAAGGAAACAAAAACTGATAGACTCTCAAGGTGGTCCGTAAAATAGTGTAATTTAATATAAATCGGTAACATATGAAATCATGGATTGTTAAGAATGGTCTGGATATGATAATTTATCCAATATAATTAATTTCATTAATTTAGTAATAATTTTATTAATTTTTTAATTTTTAATTTTAAAATTTAAAAGTTATATTAGCCATTTTTAAAGCACCGCACACAGAGAAGGCTGAGATAATAGGAAACACTTCATACTGAACTAGCTGTTCCCCCGCTCTGAGCCGCGCGACATGCCACCTCGCTTATTTATTTATTTATTTATTTCATATATTTGCTTAAAACATGGACAGATAAAGATAGTACAGTTTTTAAAGCACGACATGTTTTGCTATGTTATTGTAAATAGCATGCAAATTTACATAAATAGCACATACAATGAAATTTTTCTAATCAAATACAGAACAATTAGACTAAAACATTGTATAATAAATAAAGATAGTTAATTCATTAAACAAAATATTAATTACATTTAATAAATAGGTCTCTGATATCATAAAATTGATTTTCATTGAGATAAGTCAATAACTTTTTCTAAATAAATTATTATTATGCGATTTGATGTCATTTGGTATTTTATTATAAATTGAATACACATGGTTAAACAGCTTTACTATATCTGTTTGATCGCGGCATCATCTAATACAAGTCTATTTGCATTTCTTTAGTCTTATGTTCATATCATATGCCTTATAAACAGATTGTTATGTTTATGTACGAAATTACAAACTTCGTAGATATAGAGAGATGGTAGTGGCAACAAACCTAGGCTCCTAAATATCAGTTTGCAGGACTTATCCGGTGCGATTCCACCAATAGCTCTAATGCATTTCATTTGTGCAGTAAATAATCTTTGTTTATCTGTACCATTGCCCCATATTACGACACCATAACGTAGTAAAGATTCTATATATGCGTGATACGTTACGACAGCAGTTTTTTTGTCTGTAACATTTTTTACTTTATTAAGTGCATAAATAAATTGGTTAATTCTACTTAATAGGTGATGTATGTGACCTTTCCAGCTTAAATCTTGATCGATTATTACCCTAGGAATTTAGTTTATGTTACTTTTTAATTTGTCGATGGTAAGATTAAAATTGTATTTTGTGTGTTTTGATTTATTAAATTGAATATAAGTTGATTTATTAAGATTAATTTTAAATTGTTTCGCTCAACCATTTAATAATTTTATCAATTGTGTTGTTAATGTTAATTTCAAGATTACATATTGAATTATTTTTTGTTTCTTATCAGTGCTAAATTATTGAAATATCGTCCAGAATAAAATACATTTATGATTAGTGACTAGAGTTATATCATTTATATATAGAAGAAACATTGGAGCCAACACGCTACCTTGAGGAATTCCGTGTTGTTGTCTTTGTAAGAAGATGAGAAGGACAATATTTTATCTCCTACAATCTTTTTATTACGACACATTGTCACGGTTAGCTAAGTAGAAGATATCCATTTATGGAAGTCCCCTGACACCGAACATTTCCAGCTGTAATACATATGCGCAACGAGATCGAAGGCTTTTGATAAATCAAGAAATAATCCTGTGGTTAAAAAATTGCATTATTTTGTTAAAGTTGAACTAATGAGTTGAAATGTTGTTGTTTTTTGTCTCTGAAAGCCATATTATCATTTTTATTGTTGAATTTCCCAATAATTAGTAGTCTTTATACATACATTTTTCTAATATTTTGACAATATTAGTATTAATGTAATTGGACGATAATTGGTAATATCATTTCTGCCCTTTTTAAATAATGGCTTTACAATCGACAGTTTTAATTTTTCGGAAAAATACCACAGGAAAATGACAAGTTAATTAAATATGTCAAAATAGAGACTAATTTATTGACAGACTTCTTAACTATTTTCGTATTAATTCCGTCATATCCTTCCGAGTTAGTGTTATTTAGAGATAGGATTTCTTTCTTAACCTCTTTTTCTGTCATGGGCTTAAGAAACATTGAGTTAAATAGTGATTTCTCATTACTAGTATAGCTGTTTGGTTTATTCATTTTTGTCAAATTATTAGGGAAGAACTTTAATTGAACTTTAGTTTCTTATGCGCGATGAAGTTTAGGACGAGCGCTTATCCCCTGAGCTACCACAGCTCTATTCTTCTTTTATAGAAAAAGGGTGACAAACGAGCATACAGTTCACCTGATGGTAAGTGGATGCTGCGGTCCATAAACATCTACATTTATCTTCAACTAAGAATCAAAATGCAGATGCGTTGTCACCCCTGAGGACTAAGATGGAATGCCTCGTTTCCAGTTAAACGGGTCTACGGTTCTCTCCACACACCATACTATTCTATGAAATCGTGCTCCTTCCCCGGTCATTCGTACTACAACCATAATATAGCTGCAGCTTGGCTCTACCACGTTGCTATAGAATATTTTATATAACAAGTATTCTATGAAACAAATATTTTATATAATTTTTTGTAGTGTTCTATAATATAAATTGTTATTAATAATAGGTCGGGGAAATACACGAAAATATGCTTAATTATAAATATGCAATTATAAAATTTGTAAAACATTTCAAATACCTAGGCGTAACAATAGATAAAAATATGACCTGGGGTAGCCATATAGAACAGGTGTGTAATAAATTAAGAGGCATATTAAGTAAATTCCATTTTTTGAAGAAAGTTATATCTAAAGCCGAACTGTATGTTGCTTATTACGCACTAGTTGAGTCAACGTTGCAATATAGATGAGTAGCATATGGAAGGTCATTTAAAACATATATAGATAAAATAAATCAACTACAAATTAGATTTATGAAAATGTCAAAAAGCACGGTCCTGAGCCACCTGCATCCAACGACTTCCTGCATGTTTTACCAGGTCGTCACTCCATCTAGTGGGGGGACGTCCTACACTTCGTCCGCCGGTACGAGGCCGCCACTCGAGAACCTTTTTTCCCCATCGGTTGTCGAGTATCATTTTTTCCCCATCGGTTGGCGGCACTTCAAGCTATATGGCCGGCCCATTGCCACTTCAGCTTACTAATTCGTTGGGCTATGTCAGTCACTCTGGTTCTACTGCGGATATCCTCATTTCTAAGTTTATCACGCAAAGAAACTCCGAGCATAGCCCTCTCCATAGCTCAATGAGCGACCTTGAGCTTCCTCATCCGGCCAGCAGTGAAAGACCACGCCTCAGTTCCATAGGTCATCACTGGAAACACGCACTGGTTGTACAGTCTCGTTTTCAAGTTTTGGGGTATACCTGACAAGAAGAAGAAGTAATTTCCCGAACGCTGCCCAACCGAGTTGAATCCGTCGATTGACCTCTTGGTCGAAGTTGGACTTACCTAGTCGGACTATTTGTCCCAGGTAAACATACTCGTCAACAACTTCGAGCTTAATGCTCCCAACAACTACCGGCATAGGTGTGACATGGACATTAAACATGATATTTGTTTCATCTTAAGACCTATCCGTTGGGAGACACTATTGAGGTCATTAAGCACAGTGCTTAGGTCCTCCAGCGATTCTGCCATAAAGACTATATCGTCGGTAAATTGAAGTTGAGTGACGTACTCGCCATTGATGTTAATACCGTATGCTTTCCAGTCGAGTAGCTTGAAAACGTCTTTCAATGCAGCGGTGAAGAGTTAAGAGTTTCGGGGATATAACGTCCCGTGTCTTACACCTCTCTGCAGTTGGAAAGGTTGCGTACTCTGATTCTGTACTCGGATAGCCATCGTAGCCCTAATTTACAAACACATCAGCAACTCGACAACGATATACCTACAGTCAACTTGGCACCGCTGAAGGAACTGTAGCACCGCCCAAATTACGACGGAATCAAAGTCTTTTTCATAGTCCACATACGCAAGACATAGTGGCAAATTGTACTCCTCTGTCTTCTGCACAATTTGCCGAAGGGTATTTATGGGTCTGTACTAAAGCCGATACCGGCTTATCGGGACGCTAGAAGTCGTCGAGTCTGCGTGCGAGACACCCTGTAATGACTCGAAAACAGCACGTAGACGCGGCTCAGAAGGGAATCGGACCAGTTCTTTCAAGAGGGCGTTGTCGCCTTCTTGAAGAACAAGACCACCGCACTTCTGCTCCACGCCTCCGAGTAGTGCCAACATGGAATTAAAAAGCTTCTGAAGGACTTCAGCACCGTTTTCCACCTTTCAGAAGCTTCGCTGTAATTCCATCCTACCTGGAGCCTTGCTGCGTTTTAAGCTGCTGGAGATCCATTCTAATCTCGCTCAGACTGACGTCCGGGATCTTGGAATAGTGTCGGATAAGATTCGCTCTTGATCGTTACTGCACTTGCGTGTGGCTCCAACGATGACGTATACAGCTGCCATAGAACCTCTCAATCTCACTCAAAATCTCAGGTGTCCCGAAAACGATGCTGCCACACCTCGGTCTTCAGCTTTGACAGTTGGTTTGGCAGACAGATCTCTGGCAAAGACTTTGAGCCTTGGTTCTGCTCGATCGCTTTTTCAAGGTTAACAGTTGTAAGTCCCGCCGCATGCATTTGGAGATCTGTCTGTTCAGTTGCTGTATGCTGTCAAATCTGTTGAAGACTGCAGCTTCATTTCCCGTCTAACAGCCATGAGATTGAGAGTGTGATCAGAGAGTTTTTGTGTTCTTCTGCGTCAGGTCTTGCAGAATTTAGCTACGACCGCATGGACAGTTTCCGTGAGCTTATCATTCATATCGTCCACTTCATTGCAGTCTTCTAGGCACTGAAAACGGTTTTGTATCTCGAGCTGAAAGGTTTCGGGATTTTGGACTAGAGCACGAGGGGGACGGAGCGTTGACATCATTAGACGAGACCTATCCAACATAACGTTTGCCTCTAACCATTCGGTGATCGATACCAGTTTTCACCCTCGCGATCACTGAGACATCACTGAACAGTTGTCGTCTGGTCGTCAATCTTCGTTAATCTCATTTTTTGTCGAACCGTCGGAGCTCGACCAGGTTCATTTCCGTGGCAGCTTCTGGAAGAAATGTTCATCCATAAAACCAATCTTTCTCCATGAAGTCAGCCAGCTGCTGGCTTTGGGTTCCATTGCCCTATTCCGCATTTCCTACTTTCAATCACCGTTCTCTCTGTGCCTAGTTTGTGTTGAAGTCTCCCATTAACACCGTATAGTGGGTTTTGGAGAATGCATGGCTCTAGAGATATCCTCCTTTCCTCCACCCCTCCTCATCGTGAGTGTGCCGAGGTTGGTGCGTAAGCCTGTATGACCATCAGCGAATATCGTTTGGTGATTCTGAGTATAAGGTACGCAACCCTCGTCAACACACTCCCAATCTTTACAACGTTGTTAACGAGAGACTTGTGGACGATAAACCCGACACCTCTTTGGGACAGATGGTCGCCCTCCCGTTGATAGAAGAAGTTGCCGGATTCGAGGATTACCGTGTCCTCCCCCTCTCTTCTGACCTCAGATAATCCTATAATATTCCAGCGCAACTTGTCTATATCTTCTTCCAGCTCCAGGATCTTCTCGTCAGTCCTCAGGGTGCGTGCGTTATAAGTTGCCAGGTCGAGTCGTCGTAGGTGGCAACCGAACCTCTACCGGAGATTCTTAGCACCTCCTGACCCGCCGTTACCATGGTCGCCACCGTAGCTGGGAATAGCGGGGCCGCCGGGGACTGGGGGCCGTCTCTTCGTAACTTTATTATTTGGGGGGTATATGGCCATAGTTGCCACGCTTGGCGGGGTTGTCAACCTCAGTTTTTATGGTGATATTGCTGTTATCACTAAGATGCTGCTGCCCATCTCCTGCCAGTTTCCCACAGTCGCCTCTTACGACACCCACGGGAAGATATGGGTTAGTGGATATTCTTAATCGCCACTACACGGCTTAGCGAACCCAAAAGCTAAAATTAAATTTAGGGATAATTATGAGCAGCTCCTCCAAGAGTTTAATTTAATACCGATTCACGAGCAATTTAAAATATCATTTGCGACATGTGATAAGTATTATTCAATCTTATGTAACGCATTGATTAGCTTTATGCCCGTAAATAAGAACACGCGCAGACCGCGTAAAGTAATAACATTGCAATATAAATGTGCTAATTATTATGGACAATCAAAAGAACGTTCCAACACTTAATATCGAAAATTTACAACAATTTACCGGAAGAATGCCTTACGCATAAAACAAAAACACAGTTTAACCCTTGATTTACCACCCTAATTAAAATTTCACTTATCACCACCATGAGTCCCCGGGACTCATGTTTTAATTTTGTAAATAAAAGCTAAACGAAAGATGTTATTTATGTTGTTATTTATTAAACTTCTAGCAAACACAATAATTCGTACATATCCGGTAATATTTTGTGATAAACTCAAATTAACATGCACATTTCTTAAGTTTACAAATACTTTAAAATTAACAGTCATCAAAAATCGTCTGCTACGACTTACAGAAGAAAAAATAAATGTTGTAACTCTTGGATAAAATAAAATATTTTTCTTATAGAAGACATATAGGTAATTAAAAATAATAATAATTAATAATGGCACTATACAAAATTTCAAAACGTGCAACAAGTTAACATACTAATGTGTTACACATTTTGGCATATCTTTTGGAACAAGTAAGGCAGATTGGCTTACAGACAGTGCAAAGATAAGCAGTCTTTGTTCGTTTCTTATAATTACAAGTATAGCAATATTTGCGCTGATCTCTTGGTAAAATATCATCAGTTTGCGATGTACTTGGTTGATCAGGCATGTCTATTTTAGTAACACGTGAAATAAGTGTACGAATCTCTCGAGGCATGGTTGTATTGTAAAGACGAGTTTTCAAATTTATAAAATTGAGATCTTCGGCAACTGCTTTCAGAAAATTTAGTCTTGTAAAATTTTTCACATTAGACTGCTGACTATATATTATATAAGCATTGACCTTGACAAATCAACAATGCGATAAAATACAGCCACAGGCCATCGAGATGTTTGTCGACCGCAAGTATACACGAGCATTTCTGATCAACTGAGTCCACGCCTCCTTAGTATTATTGTAGAACTCAATTATTTCAGGTTTCTTGGATGTCTTATTCATTGTGTTATCGTGGTGCATACTTGAGTATAAAATTACGGCTCGATTTTTTTTGGGAACATAACTAACAAGAGTTATATCTTTGGTGAATCCGAATATAGAATGATCAACATCTCTATTTTTGTTTGGTAAAAACGGTTTAGGTATTTCAATCTTGTTTTTTCGTAATGTTCCTACAGTTGTTAGACCCTTGGTTTTCAAAAGAGTTGCGAGATCTATGGAAGAATACCAATTATCTGTAGTGATATTACGATTAGATGCTATAATTGGTTCGCATAACCTCAGTACGGCTTGTTGGTACAGGTCGTTTCGATCTTCTTCCGACAAAGAGTAGCCATCGGATCCTTTTCCAGTATAAAGATATAAATTATAAGTAAAAAAAGTCTCAGAGTCTACCATCAACTGCATTTTAAGGCCATATTTCCCAGGTTTTACTACATTATTTTCCCAGGTGTTAAACTTTGAATCTTGATCGGCCACGAAACTTTATCAACATCTCGTCGATAGTTACATTGGTACCCAGTGTATAGTTAGCCTGGGAATTGGCTACAAACATTGACAGAAGATAGGAAATAGCACATCCAGGGTCTTTTATACGTTGTTCACGATCTTCAAAATTATCAAACGCAAAGCTACAAGCAAAGCACAGAACCTGTGTTTCGACATAGTAGCTCTAATTATTTCTCTGCTCGTGCCATCAGTAGCAAAAGTGACAACACATTCACGGCCTGATTTGAAAACCGATGTATAAAGCAAAAGAGCAATAAAACCTTTTATTTCAATATGGCTTGTTTCTCTAAAATGCTTGCTTGATGACGGATGCTTTCACGTGCTCTTAGCTTTTGTTTGTCCACGTTATAATTGTATCCAACATGTTATAGTCAAAAAATTTCAAAAGCCTCTAAAGGGTTCACGTTTTGTACTGATGATGATGGTCGAGATGGCAGTCGTAAAATATTATGAGAGGCTGTTCGACATTGCGTGACGGTGGAGTTGTAGACCACTTGAATCTATTTTTGCCATAAAACAATTACCTGATGATGAAGGTAAGTTGTCCAAGTTACTATCCTGTTCTTCAGTCTCGGAGCATTCGAATCGGTGTCGTGATCACTAACAATATAATCGGCGTCCTCGTCATGGAATGTGGCTCACGAATACATTCAGCTGCATAGCCGCCGCCATCGCCAATCTCTTCATCTTCGCCCAGTAAATCATCTTCTTGCAGCCAATCGTTTATGATATCTGAGGCTAAATCATCTGCAATGTTTACCGATTTAATCCATTTACGTTTAGATGCCATAGTAAAGCCTAAAACAAAATTAAAATAGATAAACAAAAAGTCAGTAAATCCATTTTTGAAACACAACATTCTCCATGAGTCCCCAGGACTCACACTCGATCATATTTACCTTTCCGAACGACGTGCGACGCGACCTCTCCTCTGCGTCCTGCGCCTCACTGCAGGAAGGTACTAGAAAGCAAGTCTACTCTCTTTTTGTTGTTGTAAGTAGTGGTGAGTCCCTGGACTCAGGGTGGTATTGGGTTAAAATAAGTTACAAATATTCATACTAATATAGTAAAAATTTGACATAATATGTATCGTGATGATCCATTATACAACAATATAAGCCGTAGTTATTATGTATGGGTGTGTACCTGTGTATGTATATGTGTATGTGTATATGTATAAGTATATATTTATGCTATGGATTTGTTATATTTGAGAGTGAATATTTGTATTAAGCTTTTATTTGCATGTTAGAAAGTATGAAAGCATTTTTCTTCTGCCAATAAACTGCTGAGCAGTTTGGCAGACTGTAAAACTTTAACAGTGTAAATTCAAATAATTGTGTTAAATAAATAAATAAAAAAAAAAGTTTCTTCGCATTTTATATATAAATTCAAGAAATTGTTTTTTCAAAGTTTCTTTGCATTTAATTATAATATATATGTACCATTTTGTTCGATAACTTGTTGCCATCTTGTAGGTAGTGATATAAACCCATTGCTGTAGAAATCTTGGGATTATAATAATAATAATTTCTTTATTTGCTTAAAAAATGGTATTTGTAGGTGGTACAGTAAAATAAGTTCACATGTTTTGCTTATAATTAGCATGCAAATTTAAGTTTATGTTACATACATTTCAGGTAACATTTATTTCAAAAAGGATCAAATACATTCATAAAATCTTAATAATTATTAAAGTCTAATATCAATAAATTCTTTAATGTCATACACTTTTAGTTCAATAAGCCACTCTAGAGTCTCGATTTAAATAAATTCATTTTGAGGTTTTTGATGTCATTGGGGATCTTATTATATATCTTGACACACATTGCTAAACAACTTTTCTGAATTTAGTAGATCTCGGAATGACGCTTAACACTAATCTATCCGGATTTCTTCAATCGAGAGTTTATATCTCTGGCTTTCTGAAGAGCTCAGTATGACTTTTAACAAAACAACTTATCTCAAAATGTACAGTGCTAGCAACGGAAGTAAGCCCAGGCTCCAAAAGATGTTCTACATAGATTGCCTGTGGAATCCCACATATGGCCCTGATGCATTTTTTTTGCGCTACAATGCCTTTGTCTCTCAGTACTATTGCCCATATCATCACCCCATAACGTAGAATGGAGGCTACATACGCATGGTAAGTGGTAATAGTTGTTTGTGTTAGTTACGTTCCTTGTTTTATAAAGAGCATAAACAAAGCTGTTGATACGCTTACATAAGGCCTCAATATGTAATTTCCAGTTTAGATCCTGGTCTATCGTTACACCTAAAATTCAGTATGTGTGATTTCTTTAATCTTTTCGATATTGAGGTTAAAATTGTGTTTATCATGTTTGGATTTATTGAATTGTATGAAATTTGATTTATTTAAATTTAATTTTAGATTATTTTCCTCTAGCCATTTAATAATGTTGTCAATAGTATTATTAATTTCAATTTCATGGTCATGTATAGAATTGTATTTATTTTTATCTGATGTCACAATTATTGATATGTCATCTGCAAACAAGATACATTTATGACCAGTCACTCTGGTTATGTCATTTATGTACAGTATAAACATAAGTGGACCTAGCACACTTCCCTGAGGGATACCACACGTGTTATTTTTTAGGGTAGAAGAACATGTTATTAGTTCGTTATTTACGATTTTGTTAACAGTGACGCGCTGACACCGATTCCTCAAGTAGGATGATAGCCACTGTAGTGTAGGTCCTCTTATTCCAATCGTTTCAAGCTTATTGAATAAGAGGTCATGGTCTACAAAATCGAACTCCTTGGACAAGTCAAAAAATAGACCTGTTGTTAGATAAGCTTTATTTAATTCTGTCAGTATTGTTTGCACGAGAGTAAATATTGCTAAAGTTGTCGAATAATTTTTTTGGAAACCGAATTGATCTTTATTAATGATGTTGTATGTGTTGCAATAATTAAGTATTCTCAGGTGCATGCATTTCTCGAACACCTTCGATAGAACAGGTATAAGAGTAATTGGGCGATAATTTGTGACGTCATTTTTTTTACCTTTTTTATACAATGGTTTGACGACTGATTGTTTTAATGCTTCCGGAAACGTACCAGATGAAAATGATAGATTAGTTAAAGTCAATACAGGCACAAGAATAATTAAAATGTGTAACAATGAAAGTACACATTTTAATTATTCTTGTAGTGATTCCGTCAAAACCTTCTGAGTTGGTGTTGTTCAAATCCATAATTTCTTTTTTTACTTCTTCTTTTGAAGTCGGAAGAAGAAACATCGTGTTTGGTATAAGTTTTCTCTTAGCAGTTGTTTTTTGTGTCCTATTTGTCGTCAGATTTTTTTTGTATTAGTCAATTCAATAAAATGGTCATTAAAAGCTGAGGCTATGTCAAAAGGATTTGTCAATTGTTTTTTGTTTAAATTTATTTCAGTTATAATATTGTCACATTTTAAACCACTAATTTCCTTTTATGACATTCCATGTTGCTTTACATTTATTTTTACTTTTATTTATATATTTTATGTGTGAAATCCTTTTGGAGGTATTAATACATTTTTTAATACTTTCGAGTAACTTATATATTTGATTTTATTGCTTGCTGTTTTTTTTTTTTAAAAAATGCGAAAAGTAGTGCGAAAAGTAGTTTTGACAGTCCTCTCTTGATGTTAACCTAACACTGTCCAAAGAATTCCGAACATACTGAAACGGGAGAAAATCTGAGGGTGCAAGGTCAGGAATATATGGTGGATGCATTAACACTTCCCAACCAAGCTCTCTTTTTTTTTGCTGAGTGGCCAAAGATGTGTGTGGTCTGGCGTTATCATGATGTAAGACCACTTCTTTTATGTTCATTAATTCCGGCTGTTTTCTCTCAATTTCTTGCTTGAGTCACATTAGTTGTTGGTAGTAGAGATTCGAATCGATAGTTTTGCCCGGCGGTAAAAGCTCATAATAAACGACGCCCTTCCAATCCCACCATACACACAGCATCACCTTAATGCGTGTTAATCCGGGTTTCACTACAGTCTGTGGAGCTTGACTACCATTTGACCATGATATTTTTCGCTTTCTTGTCGTAGATGATCCACTTTTCACCACCAGTGATTAATCTTTTCAAAAATTGTTCGGTTTCATTACGTTTCAATAGAGTATCGCAAATGAGTATACAATTCATTAGGTTTCAGCCAGTGAGCTCGTGTGGTACCTAAACATCGAGATTTTTTGTATAGCCAGACTTTTTTAAATGGGTCAGAACTGTTGTGTGATCAATCCGGAATTTCTCGGCTATGTCGTAACTACTAATATGCCGATCTTGCTCCACTTTTTCAAAAATGACATCAACTTTATCCCTATGAGGGCGACCACAGTGAGCTGCATTGACATTAAACTTCCCGCACTGAAAACGCTTGAACCAACTTAGTGCTAGTCTTACTGACACTGCATTAGGTCGGTCCATAAGCCTCATAATTTTTTTTCACTGCCTGAGTCGCATTTTTCCTTTTTTTGTAATAAAACTTCAGAATATATCGAATTTCTTCATTGGATTCACTCATTTTGGCGGACAGAAAAATAATTGAAAAATGGTGGAAAATTGTATTTTCCTTTTTATTTTTCTTTTTCTTTATATCCTATATATCTTGATATTAGAATAAGCCAGATATAAACAATACAACCAAAGAGATTTTTCTACAATTTTATACAAACAAAATACCTAGAAGTTTTGTTTTGCCGACCTATTAACTTACATTTTGTGAAACGTGCTCCTTCCCTAAACATGCAATCCATAAGCCATAAGTGCCATAAGCAGTATATAATATAAAAAACTGGTATGTACGAAATTAACACGTGAAACGTCTACATTCCTTGCAGTTATATGCTAAAGATGACATTCCATATCAATGTTGGGTCCTCACTTTACAAATTTTTGTAAATTAATATCTGTCATTTTATTTAGTCCAATAAAATAATTATCTGTGTTCAGTGCCTTATCCAACGAATTGAAATTTATTTTAATCCGAGCTTCTGATCCGATTTATTTGATTACAGCTGTTTCGAATTACTTTCGGAGAAAATTCGACGCAAAATTTGAATCGACTCTAAAGTTACATTAAAGAGATAATTAAATAATAACAATTAAATAATTCTATATTCCACATATTCTTTCTATTCTAAGTAGGCCTTTGTCCAGCAGTGGACTTTGATAGTTGTAATAGATTAATTAATTAATTGCATAGGTGGACGTAGATAAGGATCCTAATGTCTGAAAAATATGAATGTTTAGATAAGAACATTTAAGGCAAATAAAATTGAAAAATCTTCCTATAACCAATAGATCCAACCCTTGTACGATTCAAAAAATATATATATTATGGTAAAGTAATCGTTAAAGTCTTTTTTTTTTCTTTTAAAAATTTACTCCCTCACTTGGATTTTCTCCTGTATCGTGGAGGCAGTTTAGATAAATAAATTGCACAAGGACAAACATCCAGACCCGGAACAATTACTTGTAGGCCATACAAATACCTGTTCCGTGCGGGATTCGAACCCGCAGCCCTCAGCACCGTAAATCATTGCTATGCCACTGTGCCACGGAGCCGTCTTTCTTAATTAGTATTATAAATGTGAAAGTTTGTTGTTTGGATGTATGTCGTTCAATCGCGCTTGAACTGTAGAACGAATTATTTGTTCTTTTATGAATTGTATCTATTACGTCGTGGAATAGAACAGTACTTTCTAAACGAGCTAGTAACAAAGAACTATTTTATAAATAAGTTATTACAGCAAAACTAGCAGTTAGAAACAATGAATCATTAACATCGAACAACGATCCAGACTTTAATATTTTAATATTAGTTTCTCGTGAGTTAGATCCTTTTCCGTCAATGATTTCAACGTCATTTATCAATTTCAAAGACCAGATTAGGACAGGGCCGAGACTTTTTTGGGGTTAAGAATCTTAGACTATCCCAAAGTGGAGCGAAGCTTCATTAATGAAGATGGTATAAAGTAAGTACTAGAAGCTTTAGCTATTAACTTGCAGAAATATAATATATTACTCCGTCTCTAATAAAAATCTGATAAGGTCAAAAACAATGATAAGCGATCATTTATTTAATGTAGATGTTTTTCATCTTAATCATTCTATCAATATACATGGCTGCTTAACGTGTGGTAGAGCCACGCTGCAGCTATGTCATAGTTGTATCACGAATGTGAGTATAGACAACCGTAGACCATTTTTACTGGAAACGACACATTCCGTCTTAGTTCCCAGGTATGATAACGAATCTGCATTTTTTAATTCTTAATTTATGTTTACTCGCGGTTTCACACGCATGGGTTTCAATGAAGTAACATCATTAATACTGCTCCTTGCCAAAATTAACAAAATTATTGAAATTTGGCATATATTTAATATGATACAGGAGCACATAAGTGTATTTTTCAGTATTGCATTAATAACTTGCGTCTAGCAATACCTATCACTTTTATACCTTATGAAGAGTAGCTGTCTTGGAATCAGAATTGCATTACTTATGTTTAACTTCTTACATTTATTCAAAATCAGCATGGATTTAGTTTTGCCAAAATAATGTTGAATTTCATGGTGTTCTATTACTTTTCGCAATAAGTGATTGTCTATCGGCGATATTTGATTCCTATCATTGACTCCGTTGCATATTGCCCCAATGCATGTGGCAGAATTTCTATGTCTAGTAGTAGAATTCTGAAAGTCTATAATCATGATAATGAAGTTTTGGTATCGAATTTTCTCGGTCGCTAATATTATGATGCTGTTACTGTACCGTTACAAATACAATCCACTAAATCTTTACCGAAGAAACTTCGCCGTTACTGGCGCGCAGAGGTTATGGTGATGAATTGCAAAACATTTAAGAGCAGAATTATTTTTATCAGCAAATGAAATATTTGCTTATAAATTATACAGCTTTGCTTGTTTCTGTTATTTCACAAAATAAAGTTTTGACTGCGAATGTGGAAACGAAATACAGGAAACATTGCGAGGCCACACGTAATGCCAATCGCGTCGTGATTTATTACGTAAAAACTCCTCTTCCGACTATGAGTTCATTTTTAGAGTAATGCTGTTAAAATTCATGTTTTAAAATATTTATTTTTCTCGTTAATTATTTTATGCTTTTACTTATTCATTGTAATAGTGATAACAGCATCATATCAGGAGCGACCAGGAAAATGCTATACCGAAACATAATTATCATCATTACAGTCTTTCATAAATTTACTACTGGTCATAGAAGGAATGTCACAAAGCACGGTCCTGAGCCACGTGCATCTATCGCCTTCCTACATGTCTTTGTTTCTACATTGTCACATTGTCAACCATAAGCAAGCTGCAATGTGGCTCCACCACGTTAATAAACCACGTTTTTGACGTAGTTGGGTTTTTTAGCTTTTAACTTTATTCTTGTTTTAACTACATAAAGGTTAAATGGAAAGAATAAACAGCCCTCCTATTATTACTCCAGATTACCCCAGTGCGTTTATATATTTACAAGATTAATATAGATTAACATTAGTAAAACAGTTGAACTAGTCAGTTCAACTAGAGAAAACTAACCTTTCATAAAAATATTATTTTATTTAGAATAAGGATAACATGTGGGTTGAGAATGGGTGAGTTAACCGTCAAATACCTTTTGTACGCCGATGATCAAGTCATATTTGCATCGTCGGCGGCCGAGTTGCAAATGATGGCTTTTTTAATGAACTGGTCATTAAAAGAAAGAGGTATGAAAGTGAACGCAAGACGAAAGTGATGGTTTTGAAAGAGAAGTAAGTAAACGTTATGTGAAATAAGAATAGAAGGGAGATGATTGAGCAAGTGGATGAGTTTGTATATTTGGGATGTTTATTTAGCAGGGATGGTAGATATGATAAGGATATAGAACGACGAGTGAACGCAGGAAATAGAGTGAATGGGGCTCTACACGCTATTATGAAAAGTCAGAATGTGTCAAAAAAGGCACGTATGGCAATTCATTTTCCTACTTTTTTTCCATATTTCATAATTCCTACTTTAATGTATGGTAGTGAAAGTTGGGTCTGGCAGAAGAAGCATAAGATTAGAATAAATGCTGTAGAAATGCGGTCATTAAGGAGTATGCTAGGGCTGAATCTGAATGACAGGGTGAGAAATAGCGTGATAAGAGAAAAGTGTGGTTTGCAAGATGACGTTGTGACCAGGATTAAGAAAGGAATGCTTGAATGTTTGGTCATGTAGAAAGAATGAACGAGGAAAGAGTGACAAAGCAAATTTATGTTGCAGAAGTGAACGGAAGAGTCGGAAAGGGAGGCCCTAGACGAAGGTTTATCGACCAAATTGGCGATATATTGAAAATGGGCCAGATTAGGAGTACCCTTAAACGCCGAGCGTGTATGCGTAGATATATGGATGTAAAGGATACGAGAGAAGTGTATCAGAATCGTGCCAAATGGAAGTCCGTAGTCTCTGCCTATCCCTCTGGGTGACAGGCGTGAGTATTATGTTATGTTATGTTATAAGGGTAACAAACGAGCACAAAGTCCATCTGATGGTAATTGGAAGCTTTGGCCCATAGACATCTATATTCATCCTCGAATAAAAATCAAAATGCAGATGCATTGTCTCCCCTGAGGACTAAGAGAGAATGCCTCATTACCAGTAAAAAAGGTTCTCGGGTCGGGTGAGTGCACCATACGAAACACAGCAACATTAAACTGCTATGTTAGGCTGGTATTCTGTGAGAGTATGGTCCTACCCCGGTCGAGCCGACCCATTCGTGCTACCACCATAATATAGATGCAACATGGCTCTACCACGGCTCTACCACGGCTCTACCGCGTTGTTGTTTTTAATTCGTTTATCAATGTTATATATTAATATACCTATTTTTGAATCCACTTTAGTACATTGTACTTTATTATCGACTCAACCATTTGGTGGTCTCTAATACTTTTGATTCACGGCAATTAGTTGATGTACAAAAAGTTTTATTTCCGAAATACTGCAACCGGTGGATGCGTGTTATTTAAACGAAATTGTAAACAGTCTGATTATATACCGTTACCGTTACAGCCTATTAAAGTCCACTGCTAAACATAGACCTCCCCCATATATTGCCTCATAGGGTGATATTTGCCACAGTTGCCACTCTTGGCAAGCGGGTTGGCAAGTGCAGTTTTATTTTTATTTTTAGTCGTTATTAGGAAGACGCTGCTGCCCAACTCCTGACTTCACCGCCACTACATGGTACTGATAATATACAAGTAATAATTACTTTTATAGGTAAAGTGATAATAGCAATGTTTATATTATGCCGTAGAGCGATAGCTTATGAGAAGCTGTTACCCCATTTCTTCCCGTGGATGAGTAGTAGGCAAAGATCCCGGAGTTTTTTATAGATGGCAGTATAACCATTTCGTTGAATAAAACTATTTTTACGGATTTTATCGCGTTTAATTTTACTAGTGTCCCCCCCGTGACCAAGGGTGCTGTAAAGCACCCAAAACGTCGGGAATCAAAATTAGTAAAATTAAACGCGATAAAATCCGTAAAAATAGTTTTATTCAATGTGTAGTGTTCGCGTAAATATAAGAAACCATTAACTATTTCGTTTAAGCCAGACGTAAAATATCTAAACCTACCAAAAATTGCTAAAAGTCTGCTACTGAGATGTCTTAGCGTGACGATAATGATAGTACCTCCCAATGAGAGAGACCCTTGTCCAGCAGTGCACTTTACGTACTGATGATGAAGAAGAAGCAGATGTAGTTAACTGAGTGGTAGGACTCCTTCTCTACATAAGAGTCCGTCTGGTTATCACCCTTTTTCCTATATCTACCGCCAAGCACTAGGTGAAGGAAAACATCGTAAGGAAACCTCCATGTCTGTCGCCTGTAGTCTAGACCGGTACGACTAGCTTTAGCCAGATTGAGGTTACCTAGCCTTTTTGTATGCTTTCCCATTGAGTCCAAATCTGCTAGGTGACATTTTTGCAGCATTATTTGAATGATGAGGTAAAACTTCCAATTTTTTACTTTATGGGTTAGTTTTTGGGGATTTGGATTTGTGAATAAAAAGCACTACAAAACGTCATCTACATATTATACTCATTGTAATAAGTATGGCTGAGGAAAATCTGAAAAAAGAAATCAGGACCTTTACGCAAGATTTCATGAAAGATTAAGGAGAATTAGAAAAATTAATGAATTAAATTAAAATCACTTTACGGATTTTGTCTTGATTATTAAAACCTTTGTTCAATTTCGGACATTTCGAATGATTTTATCCTTACACATAATTTCATCGATGCACTGATTTGAAAGTCAACCCCTGCTCCCTTTAGTTTTCATTTATAATTAGACCATAAAAAATTAAAACATATGGTTACAGTAGCTGATAGAAATCAGTTCTTTTATTTTTTCTTAAGTTTTAAATATAAATTAAATTCTGTTTGTAAGTTTCTCATATTTTGAAGGTATAAGACATAAAGATGCATGTCAAAAATGCTCGGATCGAGCTTTATAATGTTTGTGGAAACATTTATGTCGACTACGTCCGTCACGTTTCACTACTCGTAGTAAGGAATTTAAAAAATCCTTTTAACTTTTGCAAACTATCCGTCAACGTCATCAAGGCATTCACAACGATGACTTTTCTATTGATTGGAAAGTAGGAATATGCACAATACGTATATATGGTAAATGAGTTACATAACGCCAAGTCCAAAAAATGCCTGTCAACTATATTAAACTGCATGTGGTTGCAATTTAGTCTGTCATTACCATCAACTTCCTATTTGCTCACTAATAATAATTATATTATCAATTGTCTGATGAAATTGATTTATAGACTTTTTGTAATTTATTTTTTATTTTATATCATCGCCAATCATGTGGTAAATCATTATTTTAAATTAAAATTAACAACTTTATTAGTTTTATTGGTGCTGGTGAAGATCAAACCTAGATTGCTCACACACTGAAAAATTTACGTGGGGTACTTTGCTCCTGTACTGACAATGCTTGACGATTATCATTATCTTGTGTTATATGAAGTTACATTTGTAAACACGTTAAATAAAAGTATATCTTACAATTTAAATGGAATTTAAAATTGACGTCATTCATTGTAGCAATTAGAAAGTTAAATTGCTGGCAACAAACTTGACATCGACGTCACTCTAACTAAACACTAAACAAAAGAAAAAGTGTTTTGAATATACTTGCAATATTTTTATTTTATTTATTAACACAATACATTTTACAGCTGTGGAGATAAAAGTTTCTTAAAATTAAATGATTAAGTACTTAACTGTAAGCCAAAACATGTCTTTATGAAGTAAATTATAAAGAGTTACATCTGCTAAAGTTATAAATCATTTAATAAACAGTGGCTTTGCAATCAACCATCCAGCAGATTACAAGAGGCCTGTTACAAATTTAAAGCTAGAACAAAAGTATGTAGATGAGACCAATTATTTCAGTTATTTCAGAATATCAGAGATAGATCTATTGAAGACATTTGGATTTGAACCTAGAATATCAATATTTGGATGGTCCGGGGATATATCATTGTAGAGGCGACACATACTAACCACTGGGTTGTAATATGATGTGTTGTTACGATACACTTGGAGTGAAAATAGTTTAGGCTTGCGGTCACGGGCACTGTAGTGAGTGTTTATGTTAATCGACGCAAGCAGGGACGGAGAATCAATCGTAGAGTGTACTATTTTATGTAGATATATAAGCTCGAACCTTATGCGTCCTGTTTCCAGTGTAACTACGTTAAATTTCTACAGTCTATCTGTGTAGGAGAACAACCTGCGATGGTAAACATGACGAAAAGAGAGACATCTCAAGAATCTTTTTTGAATGCTCTCAATGCGGTCAGTATGTACGGCGTTGAACGGAGACCAAATGACTGCACCATATTCCAGAACACTCCGGACAAGTGAATTGTACAGATATACCATACTGTTCGGCTTTTTAAGCTGCTTAGTATTTCGCAGGACAAAACCCAGCATTTTACCACCCCTCATAAGAATATAATTGTAATTTTTTTTATTTTTTATGCATAGGGTGACAAACGAGCACACAGTCCACCTGATGGTAAGTGGGTACTGTGGCCCATAGACATCTACATTTATCCTCTATTAAGAATCAAAATGCACATGCGTTGTCACCCCTGAGGACTAAGATGGAATGCCTCTTTTCCAGTAAGAAGGGTCTCCGGTTCTCTACACTCACCATACGAAACACAGCAGCATTGAGCTGCTATTTTACGCTGGTATTCTGTGAGAGCGTGGTCCTACCCCGGTCGAGCCGACCCATTCGTGCTACAACCATAATATAGTTGCAGCGTGGCTCTACCACGTAAAAAATGCTCGCGAAAACTCAATTTGTCATAGAAAATTACACCCAAATCCTTAGCTTGACCCTGCCTGTTAAGTTTTTGGCCATATAGAGTATATTTAAAGTTAATTTTATTTGTTTTTCTGGTAAAGGACAATACAAAACATTTATTAATATTTAAATACATGTGATTATCAGTACTTCATCTCGCCACGGTTTCGATATCCGTTTGTAGTGCTTCAGCGTATTCAAGGGTAGCCACTTCGGAGTTTTTTTTTAAATCGTCCGTATATAGTAAGTTGGGACATTTCAATTGCGCAACAAGGTCGTTTATAAAGGCAATAAACAGTAAAGGGCCGATAATCGAGCCTTGTGGAACACCTGAGGTAACAAGAACTGGGTTGGATAGTTCACCCTTGAAAGCCACCACCTGACTCCTTCGAGACAAATACGATTCGAACCACCGAAGCAGCGAGCCATGTACCATTTATTGACTTTCGACAAAGGAGAAGATGGTCAACCTTGTCGAAAGCCTTAGAGAATTCGGTATAGATAGAATCTAACTGAACATATTTAGCAAAATCACAACATAAATAGTTTAATATTCTAGTAAGTTGGTGATTGTAGATTTATTTTTTAACAAAACCGTGTTGGTTAGTTGATAAAAGAGGTTTTATGTCATTATAAATGAGCTCAGACACAACAGATTCGAAAAGTTTCGCGCAGCAAGACAGTACACTGATAGGTCTGTAGTTTTCACAAATATCTCTATTTCCACTTTGAAAATAGGGACTATGTGAGCCGTCTTCCATCGGTCTGGGAAAATTCCTGAACTGAGTGATTGGACAAACTGATTTCATTTACGCAGATCTTGAAAAAAGGAGGTATTGTATCAGGCCCAGCTCCCTTGGAAGAATCAATGCTTTTAATTATATTAATGATTTCCTCAACAGTAACTAAGACAGAGGCTAGGGTACTGCTGACAGGGACATCGATAGAGTTAATTGAGGAGTCAGGAAAACTATAAGTCTCAAAAACTGAACCAAAATAAATTGAAAATAGGTCACATATCCCTTTATAATCAGAAGCTTCAAGGCTGTTATATTTCATCGAATATGGTATCGAGTTACTCTCTTTACGTTTGCTATTAACAAAAGACCACAAAGGCTTTGTATTGTTACGTAACTCGGTCTCAGTAGAAGCAACATAATATTTATAACATTGAGACATTAGCTTTTTGCTACGTGCACGAAGTAGACAGAAAACATCATAATCTCGAGGATTTTTTTGTTTTTTTATATAATTTGTGGAGTTTTTGTTTCTCGGCAATACACATTTTTAAGCTGTAGTTAGACCAAACAGGGTAATTGTCCTTCATTTTATGTGAATAAGGGGTGTGTTTCCTGATAATGTTAAGCAAAGTGTCATAAAATACATCAACATTTTAATTTATGTCGGAAGAAGACAACAGGAATGACCAATGTATGTCAGAGAGTTCAGTTTTTACTCTATCAAAATTACATTTTTTATAATTTAACCGTTTGGAACCGTTTGGAAGGATTAAGTGTAACTCTGTTGGCAGTCAGGCGAGGTATTTCAATAGTAAGAACTGGATGATGTGTATCCAAACGACTTAAAGGAGAGCACTCATTAACAATGACATCTTCAAAGGTACAAAACACCAAGTCTAAGAACCGACCATTCCTGTTGGGCACTCCATTAAACTGATATAGACCACATAATGAAGCAGTTTCTAGCATGAAACTCGACTTCCGGTCAGTAGAGGGAGAGGGTGCCAAGTAGGAGAGACCTGAGATATCTCTCCACTGTATACCAGGGTTATTGTAGTCTCCGATACAAATAAATTTATTATTTTCGTTCGCCTCTAAAATAATATTTTGGTAGTTATTGTAAAATATAATAAGATCATCCAGGGTGACATAGGAAGGTAAGTTAATGCAGACATTCAAATTGCAGTGATTAGTTGTGTGATTACCCGTCCGATAGTTGTGGTATAGTATACGGGTATGCGACCCCGGCTTCCCTAGCTATTACTGTCCTATCCCTTGCCCTCCTGGACGGTAATATCCTACATTTCCTATTTCCCACTCTAACTTACCAATCTTCCTTGTCACACCACCTATCCTTCCATTTTTTAAGAGTTCGACCGAATAGTAATCCAGATGTGTTTCCAGGTGAGTTTCCCATAACTGTTGACGATAACATTATATTATTTTTTAATAACAATTGCAACTTCGCCGCCGTCCTTTTTTATATTACTTGTAGTTTGTTTATTCCTATGGACAAAGTGATATCTAGAATCAAAGATTTCACTGTTACAAATATCATCAGTTAGGTTAGTTTCAACAAGACAGATGACGTCATAGTTGCTATTTAGTATATGCAATTTCGACCATATTCTATTGACGTTCTGATAAAATATTTCCATTTAAAACAAAATTACGCGGGGGTTTTGTTAGCTTAGTTAAACAGTTAGAATTTTTAATCAGTGAGTCGTCTTGACGAGTGTAAATCTTACCATATCGCACCCAAGTGTATTTATAATTGTATTCTGCAGCACATCGACGAGTTTCAGCGTATAACATCTTCATCTCCGGAGACAAATGCTCAGCGACATAAATTCTGTTAGAATTCCCAGGCACCTCAAGATGTCTCGAGTTCAGCATGGCATCAGAGTGGCTTTTATTGTAGCGGGTGACGGCTGAGATGACCAGGTCACGCTGTCGGGACGATGCTAGGGTGACTAAGATGTTTCGGGGCCGGGAGGACTTGGGATCCATTTTGGATACTCTGCGACATGCCATGATCGATGATTCCTCTATGTTAGCACCTACGACATCGCATAGTTTACGAAACAGTACTAATAAATATTAATTTTTATATTCTGGAACGGCATGAATTTCTAAGTTCAGACTACGAGTCGTGTTGTCCATACTCGATAGCTTAGTACTCATTTTGCTAATTTGCTGCTTCAGGGCGCAGTTCTCTTCTTCCAAGCTCTTAACTACAGAATTTTGGTCATCAATTTTTTTTTAATATCTAGCTGCGCATTATGCAGAAAATCGGTAGTAGCAGTAAATTCCTGCTTTAACCCATCAATGCGGTCACGAATCATATTGTCTATGTCTGTTTTCAAGGAGGAGCGCAGGTTATTCAAGTAATATGAAAGAAAAGAGTTCAGTTTATCATCCATAAGTTGCGAATTTTTTTCCATAGTTATTGACTCGGCAGTCGACTGAGATGCGACTGCGCCTCTAGACGTAGTTGTGGGGTTTTTCAAATCATTAGCACAATCCGATTTATTTACGCCAATTGCGTCTTGATCAAATTATATACTCATCGCGTCATCCGCTGCCGGCACCTGATTGAGGTGAACTGGAGTGTTACAAGTAACCATATTCTTACGTTTCGTTATGTTAGTGCAGGCAGGGCATACCCAAGATGAAAGGGAAATCCTCGGGCAGAGCTGTAAATTGGCTACTACTAATGTTCAAGCATTTATAGTGATAATCGTGTTTGCACAATCGACAGTGTAAGCAACTATCAACTGCAAGATGTTGATTACAGTCATTACAATTCATTGTTATGGAACACGTAGCGACCTCTATCGATGGGTATAGAAATGAGATAATGTCTGCGGATGCCTTGTAGGGATGTAGTTGCTAGACGATGCGGAGATGCGCCGGCGCTGGTGGATAGTAATGCGCACTAATCACTATAGATGGCGCCGTAACAGTGCCGTAACAGTGCGGAGATGTGCCGGCGCTGATGGATAGTAATGCGCACTAATCACTATAGATGGCGCCGTAACAGTAAATATGTGGGTAAATAAATTATTAAGTATTTTGACACTGCGCGAGTTCTGAGTTTTTACACAAAGAAATAAGCACTTAAAACCACACTGTTCACCGAGATAACATTTGACGGGAGCACTAAGGTACTAATGAACGCAAATCACTTTCACATAGATTAGTGTACAAAAAGTTTACGAAGTTATCATTATTTAAAGTAGGAAGATTGCAAAGCACTTTGTTACTCAACGAACGCTGAATATATAATCAAAATATATAATCAAAAATCCTATGAACAAATCCAAAAATAAATAAAACTGAAGAGTCTGTTTGTAATCAAAATAACAGCTTTTACTTAATGCATATGAACGTATATTATACGCCACTTATAACAAAAAACAATTTTTAATATTTTTGTCTGTCTGTCTGTAGTCTGTCTGTATGTCTGTCTGTTTGTTCCAGCTACTCTTCGTAAAAGCTGGATCGATTTTGACGGTATTTTCTCGGGCAGATAGTTGATGTTATAAGGAACGACTTAGGCTTCTTTTATTTTAGAAAAAAAATTAGGGTCCACGCAAAAAAATTAAAACCCTTTAAATCGTAATAAATACCACGGTACGACTACGGTTCTTAGGGCGCTACGATTGGAAGGCGGATTCTCGGAGGGCGAAGAGGCTGCACTTCCCGCAGCGCCGAAGCCGTTGCAGAACTAACATTGGGTCAATATTCCTGTGTAAAAAAAGTAATTTTTGACTATCGATATCTCGGAAACTAAGCGAGATATCGCAAAATTTTATTCTTACTTTTAGGCGTATCTCGTCAAGATCTATGCGAATCCGCCTTCTAATAGTGGCGCCGAAAGAACCGTAGAATCCCCAATGCCACGCGTACGAAGTCGCGGGGAACAGCTAGTTCTAAATAAGTTTCTAAATTAAGTGAGTTCTTAAATTTCTTCGTTATTAATTATCCAATATCTTCAGAAGTTATATAAAAAAATATTGAACAAGTTAAAAAGTCAGAAATATTTTATTTGCATGTTATTCAAAAAAGATAAATATAATAAACTATAAGAATAAACGAATAAATATTTTAAAAAAAAAATTGGTTGCCTGTAAAGTCGGTATACGGGCGAAAGTTTTACGTGACAACGACTTTGAGTGGTAAAATAATTTTATTATGTCTGTCTCTCTCGCTCTTAGGCGGGCTAACCATGCCCGAGTGGAAGGGACGCGTGCCTCTCACTCGCTCTCATTGTGAGCGCATAACGTGAGCGGAGCGTAACGCAGTTTCTTGAAGTGTCACCCGGCAAACCAATTTATAAGACGTTGTCACGTCAAAACTTGAAATGCAAAGACAGAAAATTATCAAATTTGATATAGTCCTGGAGTAGAGTTGACACAGTTATACCTAATTATTGTGTACTGACACAATTGATTAGTAAGTTGTTATGCTACTTAAAAGTACTTTCATTTAATTATAAAGATATTATGTATGTTATTTGTAATAGAAGAAAAGAAAAAGTCAAAGGAAAAACAAATTACAGACAAGTCGATTTTTTTTTATATTAAATCAAATTCAAAAGTAAGTAGTAAGATTTATATCTAAAGTAATATTCATAAAAGAGAGTGAAGGACCTACCCTGGTTTAAAATAAACCTAAAGATAAATTGGTCTTCATTTACAATAAATTTTTTCCTATACTGGAAAATATTCTCAATATATTTTGGAATAAGTAATGCCTTTCTACGAACTCACTATATAAATATTTCTCTATTTTTGAGTGTATAAAAATAAATTAGAAACATATTTCATCAGTTTGCTCGTCCTATGGCAGTAACGTTATAGGATACATAACCTCCATTTAATTCTTTACAAGTTGACTGAAGAATTCTTGAACTAGGATAAACAACGGTATGATCACATAGTAAATCATCATCACCATAACAGCCTATCTAAGTCCACAGGTCTCCCCATAGATTGTTTAATATCCCCCATATTTGCTATTATACATCTATATACACTAATATTACTATATCTATTCAGATACTGAGAAAATATTTTTAAATATTAAAAACGTAATACAATAAAACAAAAATAATAAAACCGTAGTGTTGGCGACGCGCTTAAAATATTATTTAAAGAATTTTCTATTTTGTAAAAACAAGCATATTTGCGTTATAATCGTTTATGATTAAAAGTAAATATATTCCAAATTAAAGAATAATCTATGTTAAAAGTAAATAGATTCAATATAATGATAAGAATATTCGATTGTCGAGCGAAAGTTTGGGGTTCGATTCCCCGGTCTAGAGTTAATTCTATAAAAGTTTGTTAACAGATTAACTTAGAGTTATGTGTTATATAGTAATCGGCTATGTAATACGAATAAAAGTTTTATATTAAATTACATAGGTACTTGTTTTAGTTAAAAATATGTTATGTTCTTGTGATAAGAGATAAGTTACAAAATGGCTAGATAAGAATAGCATTTATGTAAATAAATAATGTTTTATAATCAACAGAGATAGCTGTAATTTAGACAGAGAAAGCACTAGCCTCCTACCATGGTGACAAGGGTCGTGCAGGAATTGGTTGTTCATTTTGTATGGAACTTGAACAATGTTAAAATAATGTACTAAAATATAAAAATAATATTGTTAAGCATGTTTGATCAATTTATAAAAAAATCAGTGATGTGTTGAAAGTGTTTAATTTTGTGCTTAGAATAGCGAAATAGTAATAAATTTATATAAGAAAATTAAAGTTGAATTAAAGTGTATTAATGCTGCTTAAAGGTTTTAATTTGTGAATTAAACTATTGTATTAGTTAATATATTCATGTTTGTTGATAAAGATTGTTGTTTTGAATATGTCTTGTAAAATTGGTGTATTTTGTTGAATATCTTAATATGTCTTTATGTGATAGCGATGTAGTGTATATCATAATAATAAGACTTTTGTATGTGTTTTTCGAGTGAAATTATGTAATAATATGCCTTTGAGAAATAAAGATATGGGCTTAAATCTGGGAATGCGATAATGAAAATTAGTGTTAGATTATGTCTCTCATGTTCTGATCATGTTCTCTTTCGCGTATAGCTGTCGTACCAGGATATGAAGCTGGTATTTTGGAAATTCGTTCGGGAAGTTCGGAAACAGCTACCTGTTTCCAGTTAAAATCAAGAAAGAAAATAATAGGAAAAAGTGATAGGTGAAAGTAGTGAAAGTTTTCAATGTCGCATTTCTAAGGGGAAATTACAAAGATGAATTGATGTTTTATTTAGGAAGACGAAGCAGAGTCGAACCCAATCCCTAATTACAGTCCACTGATGACAGACGTCAAGACCGGGACCATTCCATAGGGACCCGTAATCTTAGTCGTCTAACCCTTCTTTTGAGAAAGCGCAGACGGGTTTTGAGTGACACATCTTCTCAGGGGTCACGCCCACCTCGTTGTTCTAGAACCCAACGTGGTGTGGTGTTAGTATCTGTACATAGAAGGTCACTAATTGGTTGATCTCTGCTGTAGAGCGTGTCATAGCTGCCGCTGTTACTTTTCACGTAGAAATATTTAAATAGGTTCGTTGTTCATAAATACTCTGACGATGCCGTGAGGTAAAACTGGTCGGTTTTTAACGTCAATAAATTAATAATTTAAAATAAATATCGTAATACAAGTACAAGTGTATATCCAAATCACAAAAACAAAGATGAAGTTTCATCAAGTGACAACAATCGCAAGTACAAATTATTAATTAAATAGACTAACGAAATTTCTTCAGAACACTTGCGAATTCAAGCACATAATATTGTTGACATAAACTCTTTGGAGGTGTATATCAATTTATGTTGAGGAATGATGTAACAATAAAAAGCAATTCAACAAAATGAGATCTACTCGCTTAAATACCATTCACGTTAAAGTTGCGGAAATAATATGACCAAAATCTGTACAAGCGCTGTTAAAATTTGTACACAAAATTTGTTTTATATCGTATAAGGATCATTTTATCCGGTTATAAAGTGTCTTTAATAATGTGATAATTAATAGTTACCAATGAATAATAAGTGTGGGTGTGCGCGCGTGCGCGTGTGTACGTGTGTGTGTGAGTACCTCTCGTTATCTTTATCTCCCTCTCTCCCTCCTTCTCCTCCACTGTCACTCTATCTGTCTCTTCCTCAGTAGATCTTTAAAAATGGGTACCTACATAACAAACTTATTTAACAGTAGGGTCATTTAAAGGTGAAAAGTTCTCTAAAAGTAGCCTCGAACCAGAAAATTAAGTTCGTGCAACAACCCATTACACTTAATAGGAATACTAGCTGTTCCCCACGACTTCGCCCGCGTGTAGGTAATTTAAGGTTATTTTTTTGCGTGGAACCCTAATTCATATTGTAAAACTTAAAGTAGGCTAAGTTACTTCTTATAATATCAGCTATCGGCCAGTGAAAGTCCCGTCAAAATCGGTCCAGACATTTTGAAGATTAGCCGGAACAAACAGATAGACAGACAGATTTTTTTTTAAATTGTGTTTTTGTTATAAGTACCGTATATCCTTTCATATGCATTAAGTAAAAAGCTGTTATTTTGACATTATAAACAGACACTTCAATTTTCTTTATTTGCATGTATTATTATGTACACATAAGACCTAGCAAACACTCACCTGGATAATTTCTGAGCTGCCCGATGTTTACCGGGCCCGGTGTGATGTATCTTCTGGCCAAATGTGTCCACTATTTTCTTTTATCCACAGGTCAGGTATGGAAAATGCCTCAGTATTCGATGGAGCAGGGAAATGAGATCTTATCTACTGCCGGTAACGGAACGCGCCCGTAATGTGTACCGTCAAAAGCGTTATTGCTTGCGTTGACGAGGAAGTTGGCCGTTACTAGTGATCGTTGCGGGTGTAGTTGAAAATAATGTTGCTCGCTTCAAAGTTAAAGAGTGCTTGCCAGTAAGAAAAAATATTTTTTCGAAATATTGTACGTAAGACGAAATGTTTTCCTTTCAAATTGCACTATTTGTAGTGATAAAAATTATACCGAAACTTTAAAGAAAAAAAAATATATCATATACGGAATATGTATGTATGTATAGATTTAATTAAAGTAAAGTGAAGTTACAGCCTTTATACGTCCCACTGCTAGGCACAGGCCTCCTGTCATTTCTGAGAGGATTTCAGGGCAAGGAAATCGCAGGAAAAGGAACGCGCTGCTCCAAAGCCTGTTGGCGAACTTCACAAGACTTCGATTTTTTTTTTCTTATTTCTCAGACATGCATGCCTCACGATGTTTTCCTTCACCGCCAAGCATGTGGTAAATCAGCACTTAAATCATCTGAGCTACCACGGCTCACCAAAGGAATAGGAATATTTTAGTCAAGAATATGTATGTTGTACAATAATATTTTATCAACGAAAATACCTGGAAACGTTTATTTCTCCCAACAGAAATGCGCGTGTCTTTGGGTAGAATTTGGGTACTGTGCTTAAAATATTTTGTAATTAGTAAGCCCATGATGAAAGCGTTGTTGAAATTCCATTAAAGCCCACTTCACAAGATTCGTATTGGACAATGCTGTAAGTTGTGTACAATGTATAATTGTAATTGAACTCTGGTATATAAAGCAAAAGAACGAACAATGATTTATATTAATGGATTTAATAAATGCTTTATCCATTTTAAACAGATTTCGACAGTTTTTATAGTACACTGCATGAGTAACCTCCACCTAATAATACACTCAGTGGTAGACTGAATGCCTCATTACCTGTAGTAAAATGTGAACTTTTTAAATATTATGTTGTATTTTTTTAATGTAACACTTTTTTTCATATTCTTACATTGTCATCCGATGTTCATAATTTCAAGTATCTACCTCATCAGGAAGCTTAAAATTTATTACTTAATTCGACCCGAACAAACATACACGAACGCGAGTCAATAAATAAAAAATAAAAACGTGGTAAGAAGGATCTCCGGTTCCCGTCACTCACCATACGAATCACAGTAGAATTATGCTATTTCACGCTGGTATTCTCTGAGAGCGCGTGTTCCTTCCCCGGTCGAGACGACCCATTCGTGCTGCAGCAAAGGTACAGTGCATCGTAGCTCTACCATGTACAAAGTACATAATATATCAAGAAAAATACAAGCGAGACAAGCGAGCACACAGCCATATTAGACATCTACATCTATCCTCGATTAAGAATCAAAATGCAGATGCGTTGTTACCCCTGAGGACTAAGGTGGAATACCTCGTATCCAGTAAAAGGGGTCTCTGGTTCTCTACACAGCAACGTTGAGCTGCTCTTTTACGCTGGTATTCTGTGAGAGCTTGGTATTTCCCTGCTCAAGCCGACCCATTCGTGTTACAACCATAAAAAACGGAACTCTACCTCTACCATTCTCTACCACGTACAAAATAAATAAATTTATTGAGTAGCTGGAAAGCACGTCTTTTTTTAAATTTTCCAGGCGCGAACTAGTTTTCTAGAACAGCCCAAGATTATTGGCACAGCAAAAATTTCGAGCCAAAGATTGCCCCGATATTATAAATGAGAGGGAAGTGCTTGACCTTGCAGGAGTTTTATCTATTCCCAATTTCCATGGCTGGATTTGCATTGCAAAGTTGGCACCGCTAAATATTTTGAACGGCATTTATTTAGATTTATTCTCGGTTATTTTTAAGTTTTTTAATTATTTAGGACCACTGTATTATAAATATATTGCGCTTGTAACGATACTGTAGTTTTTCGGTCAAAGCATAGAGTAGGTATTTCTATGGTAATCGGGGCCAATACTATTGAGAATTTTTGTTGGACTTTTATTTTGAATCTTTTAAAGTATAATGATTTTTTTTATATTGGCGCGAATACTATGCATTGAAAAAAACTATTTTTACGGATTTAATTGAATATAAGTACATATTTTCGAATTAAATATGAACATATATTGCAAAGGATAACATTTAATACGTTGTTACCGTACGTTTGCACCAAAAACATCGAACTTGAAAAATTTTAATATTTGTTGCTGTTTGCGATCGTACTGAATAAGAACTTATACAATGTATATCTTTTATATTGAGTTTATCAAGCGTTACGTTCGCATTATTGCTTGATCTGTCTCGCAATTTGTTTTTGATGTTATCCAAAAAGGTTGGTAAGGATAAAATCGATACAAATAGATACTTGCAAATATATAGGTACCTAGTACTATTTCTACATATAAAAGTGAATGTTTCATTGTCTCGTACGTGTCCCTATATCATTTATCTAATTAATTACGATGTCATTTAGTTAGTTGTTGTGTGCGCGCCCGCAAATGTGTCTGACAAAAATTTAATATTAGTTGTTCGTTTTCTATGCGTTACTCTACCTACCATTTATCTAAGAACGATGAAAATTTGGTGCGTTGTTTTGCGTACGCCTGTGAATGCTTGTTCTGCCAAAAATGGTTTTGCAACGCATACAGGGCATAGCTAATTTAATAAAATGAAATAATGAAATCAAATATTAAGCACAAGCACAGACGGTTTCAATTTTGTTTAATTTTTTTTTTATAATTCGGTGAGCTTATAAAGTCAAAACAAATAATTTAATGTTTAGTATTACATTGCTTATGAAAGTAATTATATACGCAAACAAATCTTCCAACACGTTTTCATGTCAACACATATTGAATGATTTGTTTCGAAATCTTTTCATTTCCAAAACGTATTATGAAACATGTTTTGTTCTATGAAATGTCAAACATGTTTCATATCAACATATTGTTTGACAGTGCAAATGGAATATCATTCATTGTCAAAAACTGAATTTTAAAATGTTTTATGTAAAATTATTAATCGTATATTACAAAACATTAAAATATACAATATTAAACAAACTATAATAAAAAAAATAACTTAAATTACCATACAGTCCTACTCTCCGTATGAATGGCTATACTTAGCCTTTGAGCAAGAAAAGAACCAGCCCTCTTATCAACAGCAGCGACGGCCAGTCGCGGATAGAATTCCTTTAGCAACTTCGCCGCACGTGGACCACACGGACCGACAGTCTCTACAGCAAATGGCACAAATATGTAGTCATCTCTCAGAGACTCATATTTGCGCCACTTACTTAGTTCAGCTGCCTCTGATGCCGTCCCGGCTCTAAACGAGGTACCCCTGTGATGAGAGGCTGCCAAAGTGTCTACGCAAGTAGCACAAGTAGCACCTCACACTAAGGCTTTACCTTTCTCCCAAGGGACCAATGTCATAACTTTTGGTCTCTTGCCATCGTCTCTAAATGTCTCTCAAGACCCTAAAACTGAGAGGACATTTATAGAGACAAGAGCTCTTCGGATTACATCATTCAAAGAACCGTGCCATGAAAACCTATCAGCACTTCTTATTATCTTATTCTTAACTTTCTTTCTTAAATGAAAGTCCGTGGAGCCTTCCGCAAGTGTTTGTTTTGTTTTTTCAAGTCCGTCTTTTATGTGAATGTTTCACCAGTGCAACCTCACTGTAAGGGGAAAACTTTCAACAAATTCAGACAACCCCGCTGACTGTGACGCATAAATCAATGAATGAATATACTCTATATTACACCACAAAACGAAAAGATTTTAGCCTAAGAAATACAGTATATAATACAGTAATAGTACATTCCGTGATTTGTCATTTCTTACGAAATCTACGGTACGATATGGGGTAGTGGATATTCTTACACCGCCACTACACGGTAGGCACTGCTGTTTCACGGCATAAAAAGGTAAGATGTACCACCATCTTACCTTTTTATGGACCGAGACTACTACTATTCTGTTACTATTCTATTCTACCCAGACGGTTTTCTAGGCAGAAAAGGAGTCCTACGATCTAAAAGAACGCGAGAATGAAATTTGCTCTTGCCTTTGCACTACTATACACGCTACCTACGATATAAATAGGTTGGTGGTTATATCGGTTCTTAATACTTTTGCAAAATTTCCGAATATTCGGACGTCTGAAAATTATTGAAAGTAAATTATAAAATTCCATTACATACACAAGTCTAGATAATATAATTACAATTATTATTTAACTTCCTTTTTAGCACATTCGTTTATGCACACAATTATTCAAAAGTGTAATAATTCAAATTATTTCCTGAAAAGAAGTCACGGTTAAGTTAAATCATTCCGACAGAATGACTCATTGAAGTCGTTTTTTTTTGAATGCGGTCTTTCACCTCTTTCCTCAAAGAAAGTAAACAGGAACACATGGTTACATCTGAGTCGGTAAAAAATCTACGTTTATTGATATTGAATGTAAATGGGCGACCGAAAAATACTGACATTTTTTGGTCGCCAGGAAATCAACCGATAGCTACATCGATTGGAATAACATGCGTTATTCCGTTAGCTACATCTTTTCATGCTCTAAACAAAAATGTTTAAGGAAAAGGAAAGTTATAAAGTAATCAACAATATTATGTACATTTAGTTTTGTGGATCTTATCTAATTAATTCCTTTTGTACGTGGTAGAGAATGGTAGAGGTAGAGTTCCGTTTTTTATGGTTGTAGCACGAATGGGTCCGCTTGAGCAGGGAAATACCACGCTCTCACAGAATACCAGCGTAAAAGAGCAGCTCAACGTTGCTGTGTAGAGAACCAGAGACCCCTTTTACTGGATACGAGGGTTTCCACCTTAGTCCTCAGGGGTAACAACGCATCTGCATCTTGATTCTTAATCGAGGATAGATGTAGATGTCTAATATGACTGTGTGCTCGCTCGTCACCCTTATCCTAGATATATATATATATAAATATATATATATATATGTTATCAGTAAGACGCTACTGCCCATCTCCTGTTTCAGTTTCTATCTGTCGCCTCTTACGACACTAACGGGATGATATGGGGTACGGGATATATTTACACCGCCGTTACACGGTTAATTCATTTCCCTCAGCACGTCGATCAACGCTAAGCGCCCGCTTGCTAAGCATGGCAACTATGGCAAACATCTCCCGTATCCGGAAATCTATGGGGAGGCCTATATTAACTAGTGGACTTTTGATAGACAGTGTGGTGGAAGTGTCAAACAAAGCCATCATTCCATGTCGTCCCGTGGGTGTTGTAACATGCCACTTTGAGAAATACCAGGAAAATCTTATGGCTTCCGATTTATGGTGGTATAACCATCGTGTTTATGCCAGACGTAAAATATTCTGCATAATATTCTGCATTTGTATAATAAGCGTGACGATTAAGATAAATCCTTTCTTCATCGGGAAAGGCCGCACGATGTAGACACGATAATGTGTCTAAGTTTTTAGGGTCGGTGAAAAAGAAAATGTAGAAGAATCGATAACTGAATGACTTTACACGTAATTCCTTGCTTGAAAGGAAGAAAATAGTGAACTCGGTAATTTAAATGTAAACTTGTAGAATACTCAGCGGAGAGCAAGTTCAGTCTGCAGACTGTTCACAACCACTTAGACGTGAGCTGAAATTAATTAACATTTTAAGTACCTTACGAGTTGTCCGGTGAGTTAAACATCTAAAAGCCAAAGCTTTATTGGAATTTAATTAAAATTAAATAATAATATTTTTAAAGGAAAATAATGATTGACGTATATTCCTTTTATTTTTATATTTTATTTAAAAATAAAATGGTTCATTCTTTACTTATTAAAGTTATTTTAACTTTTATAGCATAATATATTTTTATTGTGGCATTAGTTCTAATTATTATTTTAAGGTGAGCCATTAATAACCGGGCATCCCTTGTTGAAAATGATGATTATGGCAGTGATCAGTAAATTTAAAATTTCGTTTAACATTTTATAGGCCTCGAGAAATAATTGCCTTTAAGATGTAAAGTTATTTTACTGTTTTTGAGATATACTTTAACGACTGCAAGTTCAGGAAAACAACTAACAAAAATAAAGATGTATAATGTTTTTAATTTTCTAAGTTTCTTCTTGCAGTTTAATAAATGCCATCAAAAACATAACTTGTAAAAAAAACCAAGTCTCGCAACTCAGTTTTTCCACCGTAAAAAGTTGTGAGATCCATGTAATACCAATTCGGTTAATTTATTCAGTCCCTACTTAAGGGTCCTTCTGTCTTAAGTTATTACGTAATTAGCTAACCTAACAACATCTTATAGTGACCACATCAATATTAAAAATCTTTTATATTTTAAATAAATAGATTGACTTGGCCATCGCATGAAAACACAATGTATCTCTCAAGTAATACATATTATATTAAATTAGATTGTTTAGTGCGATTGCCAAGTCAATCTATTTATTTAAAACATAAAAGCCAGTTGTTATTTGCATCTCGAGCGAATAGGCCGCTTTGCGCGAATAATAACCATACTTTCTATTTCTACCTGCTTACCGATAAGCGCGGACTCGACCTTATAGGCCGAGTCCCCGCTACAACGCGATGGAAAATGTGCCGTATGCTAGTGAAAACTCAGTCAATTTTGGCTTGATGGATAACGATGTAAACAACAGAATAGAGGAAGTTTTAGAAGAAAATGTGGTGTGCAGTGATAATACAAATATGGTGATGGAGGAAGTGAACAGAAAGAGGACAAGGGTGGAGGATGATAATTCGTCAATAGAAGAGTGGAGGATAGCTTCAAGGGGGGGTAAAGTATTTCGTCGATCTAGTCAAGAAGTCGAAGAATTAATCCAGGTTTGCGTAACATGCAGTAATATTTTACCTAAGCAATTTGCCTTAGCTAGACTGTTTACAGAAAATAATATTAAAGAAATAAGTCGAGTAAAATACATTCATCAATATAAAATATTAATAACTTTTGAAAACGAAATTAGCGCTGATCAATTCATCGCATGCAAGGCATTTTATGAACTTGGCTGGACATGCCAAAAGACTTCCGAAGTAGGCATATCATATGGAGTAATAAGGGACATTGAAATAGATGTCGCCGATGAAGATATTATAAAAAACCTGTCTTGTAATGTCGAAATTATATCAGTGCTTAGGTTAAACAAGAGAAAATACAATGAGGTGTCTGCTATAAGTTGGGTTAAATGTGAATCTATTCGTCTTGCTTTTAAAGGAATACCCTTTCTGCATATGTATATATTCAGGGTCTGAGAGTAAAAGTGGAGCCTTACATCTTTCCAGTCACACAGTGCTCTCGTTGTTGGAAGTTTGGTCACACTCGCCTTCAGTGTCCGTCAAAAAAAGTGGTATGTCCAAAATGCACTAAAAACCATGAAAACTGTGAAATAACAACATTTCGTTGTGTTAACTGTACGGGGAGTCATATGGCTCTACAAAAGATATGTCCAATATACAAAAAGGAAAGGAGAATTAGGGAACTAATGTCAGAGTTTAATTGTACGTATAGGAAAGCACTCAAGGTTTATGTTCCTCCCTCCCCAACACTTGACAGGCCCCTACATCCGAGTCCAGCTATTGACTCCCCGACTATAGAAGAAGACAGACCAGGATTAAATCATCAAAGCCCAGAACTTGTTAACGTGAAGACTACAGCTCGCAGTGGAAAACCGATGTCCCAGCTGGTTGTAACAACCTCTGAACGAACGTCAAATAAGGAGACACAAAATTGCAAGCAGAAAAAAAGGAGAGAGGGCAAGCCTATATCCACCTCTTCGAACCCTACTTCTTCTTCAGCAACAACTGCCATGGAAACCAATTTGAATGGCGAGTCAGAGTGTTTAGAGGATTTTACAAACATTGACAGTGAAAGTACGAAGATAAATAATGAGTCTAATAACAAAGATTTAAGTTTTATCAGTTTTGTGTGTAAATTATACAAAGTAGTGGTAAGTGAACGGGCATTAGAAGTTAAAATACAACAAGTTGTGACAATTTGCACAGAGTGGATACTATCAAAATTAATTAGCAACATTTCAGCTAGCTCTTTGATAAACCTATATAATAATCATGAATAGTAATTTCAGCAATATTAATATTAATTTTAATATTATTCAGTGGAATTGTCAAAGCTTACGCCTTAAGTCCTTATCGTTTGAGGCGCTTCTTACACAAGAAAAGGTGCATATAGCCGTGCTTAGTGAAACCTGGCTCAAGCCAGATATGTATTTTAACATAAAACATTATAATACCCATAGACTAGATAGATCAGATTCGTATGGTGGGGTCGCAATCTTAGCACATAGGTCAGTTAAAACAGTTCTATGTCCTTTTCACTGCTCTAATGTTGGTATTGAAATAATTCACGTTAAAATTCTTAATTGTCGGCATATTGAGAATATTGTGTCTGTATACTGTCCATCAACGGTTCATACGACCCAAAACGATTGGGATTGTGTGTTTTCTCTTGCCAGTAAAAATACCTTAATACTAGGCGATTTTAACGCTCATCACACCAATTGGTCTTACAAAACGGATCAAAGAGGTTTTCAAATATTTGACTCCATGTTAGATCATAACTACATTTATTTGAATAATGGAGAATCTACCAGAGTACGGCTCGTAAATGGGTCGTTACAACAATCTGCTCCTGATATCTCTTTTATTTCTTCAGAATTAGCTACTTTATTTTCTTGGCAAATTACAAACGAAACTCTTGGTAGCGATCATCGTATAATCAAATTGTCGATCGATTTAAACTTTGATAGGGAAGTTAAAAAAAAGAGGGATTTTAAAAACAGTGATTGGAAGTCTTATATGTCATATATAGAGAACTCATTTACCGACTTTAACATTCCCGCAAACCATCAAGAATTTTATGACTTATTTGAAGTTACCTTGCAAACAGCAGCTAGTAGATATATTCCTTACAAAAATATTCCAAAACATGTTGTTAATAAATTTGTTTCCAAACCTTACTGGAATGCTGAAATATCTAAAGCCGTAGCAGAGCGCCGACGTGCATTGGCTAATCTAAGAAAAAATCCATCCCCTGAAAATTTAAATATTCTGAAAACGAAAATACGTGACACACAAAGAGTCATCCGGGTTGCCAAATGTAAATCATGGCAAGATTTCTGTAACTCTGTTGATGAAACCACTTCATCATCAGACATGTGGCGTAAAATGAGATGGATGAAAGGACATCTCTCTAAAGGCTCTCATGATGATGGTATAAGTAGAGACAAAGCGGAGAGACTACTCAATGATCTTACCCCTGACTATGCATGTCCGTCTCAACCATTATTTAACTCAATTAATATTGATTTAGAATCGGCAATCACTATCCACGAACTTGAAAATTCTATTAAAAAGACCGATACTGCGCCAGGTTATGACCAAATATCATTTTCCATGATTAAGCACCTTCCGTTGATTGGCAAAAACCTGATAGTAAAATTATATAACTTATCATTAATTTATGGATTTATTCCTTCACAATGGCGTCAAATTAGTATAATCGCTATCCCTAAACAAGGCAGTGATTCTAACTCGCGCACTTTATTCCGCCCAATTGCATTAATATCTTGCTTATGTAAAATTTTTCATTCAATACTGAATAAAAGACTAGAATGGTTTCTGGAATTTTTTTTAATGTTTTCTGATAGTTTAATAGGTTTTCGTAAAGTTCGATCATGCTATGATAATCTCACTCGTTTGATTTCTCATATTCAGACAGGTTTTCCAAACGATTTAATAACAGTTGCCTGTTTTATTGACATAGATAACGCGTATAACAACATTGACATTAAATGCTTATTGCTTAAGTTAGATCGGTTAGGGGTGGGCTCAAAAATTTGTCTGTACCTCTGGTCATACTTAAATAATAGACAATTACGAATAACAGTTGATGGATATGACATGTTTAGAACAACAGGACGAGGACTAGCGCAAGGCGATCCTTTGTCTCCTCTGCTTTTCAACGCAGCTACTATTGATATTTGTAAGAACATTAAAAATGTAAATATTTCTCAATATGCCGATGATTTTGTTCTATATTCTACCAAAAAAAAACCTCGACTCTGCTATTGGAGAACTCCAAATTGCTTGTCAGTATTTTGATAGTTTGTTGAGTAGTTTGGGTCTAATTATCTCTACGACTAAAAGTAAATTTTGTGTATTCAAAAAGGGCCGATTTAGAAGTTTTGTAAATTTTAAAATTAATAATCAATCTTTGCCATTAGTTAATGAAATCAAATATTTAGGTTTGTGGTTGGATTGTTCGCTTAGATGGGGAAAACATATTAATGAGTTAACTCAAAAATTGTCTAAATATATATCACTGTTGAAAGTCTTGTCAGGTCCAGGGTGGGGTATTCATCAAAAACATATCAGACGATTGTATATTTCTATTATTCGAAGCAGAATTGACTATGCAAGCTTCCTGTATGATAATAGTTTTCAAACAAATTTGCAGAAGTTGGACAGGTTACAAAACCAAGCTTTACGTGTAATTGGTGGTTTTATAAGAAGTACCCCAATCCATGTTATGGAAAATGAGCTATGTCTCCCACCACTTCAATTTCGTAGAAAATTTCTCGGCAGTAAGTTTTGGTTAAAATCTAAATCTCTTTCTAATAACACCACTAACAATGTTGTACGGAATTTAACAATGCTCAGACATTCTCGTTATTGGCACAATAAGAAAATTCCATTGCTAATTAATATTCAAAACTCTTTCGAGTCAATACCCTTACATGGCACTGACAAACTTGAAATGTACTCACTTGAAACTTGGGTCAGCAATATTAATTTGCGCCAAGTAATACGAGACTCTATTCCACGCATTGATCGTCCCAAACACTCATACAGCAGCCGGCTCCTTAAGAATATCTGTACACTTTTTATTGAACAAGAATATGAAAACTGGTACAAAGTTTTCACAGATGGATCTAAGGACAAAACCGGAGGAGGTGCAGCTTTTTTGGATCCGTACTCTGAATGCAGTATGAAATTTAAGATTGATTCCGATATTTCGATTATGCATATTGAATTGATTGCTATATCTGAAGCCCTATCATATATCGATTCAATATCTTTTGGCCAATTTGTCATTTTGACTGATTCTAAAAGTTCCCTGCAGCATTTGGCTCGTTGCGCCTCTCAAGTGAGAGGTGAACCGATTGCCTATGATATAATAAAATCAATCTTAAAATTGCAATCTCAAAATAAAAGGGTTATTATTCAATGGTTGCCATCTCATATACAGATAACAGGAAATGAGGTCGTTGACCTGTTAGCAAAACAGGCAGTTGTCGACGGGATTCCGTTAATGGTGTTACCCCTTTTTTCTGACCACATTAAACATGTAAAAGATCAGTGCAGAGCGTTATGGCAAGAACATTTTGACGAAAGATCACGCGAGAAGGGTATCTGGTATCGAACAATTCAGCCACAAATAACCTGTAATTCGTGGATAGATAGTCCACTAAATAGAAACCACATAAGATCTATTCTTAGATTACGTTCGGGACATATTCCATCGAAGAAGTTTGCTTTTTTAATGAAAAAAGTGCCATCACCAAATTGCGACGTATGCGGAATAGTTGAAGATGTCCAACATATTTTGATGGAATGTATCCGGAATGAAGCAAGTAGAAGGTTATGTTTTGGTAGTGATAGGAATTTTGAGGTTGGCACCTTGAACAGTATTTTGGCTTATCCAATGTCGGAGGAGGCTAAAATGTTGGTCAAGCTAGCAGACTTGATTCTGTGTAGGGAATAGGTGTGGCTGTTTACGGTTCCACTTATTCCTTAGTTGTGTTTACTTATAGTCGCGCGTGTTCCTTGCACATAACTATTGTTATTATAATACATTTTATGTTTAATATTTTGTATTCGATTGTTGTTAGGTTAGGTAATTACGTAATAACTTAAGACAGAAGGACCCTTAAGTAGGGACTGAATAAATCAACCGACTTGGTCTTACATGGAGCTCACAATTTTTACGGTAGAAGAACTGAGTTGCGAGACTTGTTTTTTTTACAAGTTATGTTTTTGATGGCATCTTATTTCTTTTTGTAGATAATTATATCTAAGTACACTTCTACACCTATTATTCCATTATATTATACATATATAGGTACACTGATTCATTCACTGCAAATGTAACTTTGTAATCCTATATATTTATATGGGATTACAAAGTTGTTTATGCAGTTGGTGTATCCCAAAAACTGGACCAAAATTGCAAAATATTTTAGTTTTCCTTAATTTATAAAGTAATCAATAATTGCATTCCAAATTTTATGCTTCTATGTCTGCTAGAAGTGCCTTAGAGTTTTGATGATCGGTCAGTGAGTGAGTGACAAAATTAAGAAAATTTGACTAGTTATAATTCTTGGACTACTGGTTCAAATTGAATGAAATTTGAAATATACCGAGTTTATACAACGCCTACTTGGTTACTGAAATTCAGGCTTCTAGTTTTATCCACAACGAAGTTAAAGGGTTTCAAAAATGGCCGAAACTGCTTCGAGAAAACGATGGTACGGCCGTGCCGCTTTTTTGCTCGAGTTGGCGTGCCCCCAGATAAAAATTAACTTTTTTATAAAAATTGAAAGCCGAATTCAGAAAAAGAATAAAATAAAAACTTCTAAAGTCGGTGCAAAGTCATAATATATCAAATAATTAAATATAAATAGGTATGGATAAAGATAGATTTAGAGATTGATAAAGAAAACCCTCGACTTCAGAAGGTAATAAGTGGACGTTACTTTATTATTTTTATATTTTAAAGTCAGTTTTTAATCGCTTTTAAAATAACTAATGTTTTATATTTTTAAGTGGACTAGGGAATATAACAAATTCAAGGTTACAACTAGTATGTCTTCTAAACAGTTACCTACATTTAAAACGAAATTCATTATTTTCCCATTTGAATTTTTTTTAATTTCAAAGGAACGTAAGTTACCCATCATAGGCTGTATTGAGTTACTTTGAATACGAACACACGCGATACATTTACTAAATGTACTGCGTGCAAGATTACGTCCACCGATGGGCCAATATTGATCTCGTATAATGCTAAGTAATAATTCAGGCCCACAATGTTTATGACGAACATGTTCTATCTGAAACAACAGTTTCGTAAAGTTATGACGTGCACATAATAAAATGGGATGTTTTTTAGAATACTCAGAGATAGAGTTTTGGATTCTGCCTCCAACCCTAATCAAATCCTGCTCATCTAAGTAAGGGTTTAGTGACAAAATTCTCCATTTATGATTTATCTTTTTATTGTTTTTTAATGACTGCACCTCATCTGGAAAGGAATCGTGTTGGCAGGTTTTGGTTAGGGTCTGAGTATACCTATCTATTTCATCGTTACTCAGATCACCACGAAGCCTCGAATCCTTCTTTGGTTTACAATTGTGAATAAATCTTAAGATATATCCTACCACCCGGATCATTCGTTGAAATTTCGAGAACCTATCAAAATCAAATGAAGGCTCAACAAACACACAACATGTATTTATTTTGAGCTCCGGAAGCTCAACATTTTCTATAGGAGCGCTTGGCCACTCCGTTTTAGGTTTCATTAAAAATGGTGGGCCACTCCACCATAACTCTAAAACTTGAAGCTTGCTAGGGCTGACTTCTCAAGAAGCTATGTCCACCGAGTTAATTTCCGTAGAAATGTGATGCCAGGAAGATTTGTCAGTCAGTTCATGAATTTCATTTACTCGATTGTAAACAAATTGCTTTAGATTACTAGGTATGGTATTTTGAATCCATCCAAGCACAATTGTAGAATCACAATGTAAGTGTTCGTTTAGGTTGTTTCGTTAGGTTTGGTCTTTTAAAATTTTTGTCGTTCCGCGAATTAGGTAGAAATGTAGGTACATTCTGCGTAGTTTACTCTTTAATTTTACTGAAATAGCGTTTGCACATCAGTGAAAATAATAATATTTTATTATTTTTTTGGGGTATGTTATACAGCGTTACTACGGTTCATAAATATTGTAAATGGACTCGTTATAAGGCTCCATTTAACCTCCTTTCGACTTTACGGGTAGTTTTGTAACACCCAGTATAGATAGGTAGTCAACTGTGACCACCTTAGTACGGACTTGGCATGTAAATGATTTGATGTTAATTGTATTATTTTCAAAATCGAAAAGTTTTTTAAATCTTTTTAGGGTTCCGTATCCAAAGGGTAACCAACGGGACCCTATTACTAAGCCTCCTCTATCAGTCCGTCCGTCTGTCCGTTAGCGGGCTGTATCTCATGATCCGTAATAGGTCGACAGTTGAAAATTTTCCCAGAATGTGTATTTCTGTTGCTGATATAACAACAAATAATAAAAAATAAAATAAATCAAAAATTAAAAGTGGCTTCCCTACAAGAAACCTTTAGGGATGGTACGGAATCCTTCATGCGCGAGTCCGACTCGCACTTGGCCGCTTATTAGTCGTTACGTCACAAGAATATAAAGCCGAGCAGATTGAAAGCTTTATATTACCGCCGTACGCGAGAACACTACTACACGCACCTACTACACGCACAGCTATGTGTGCGTGACTGTTCACCGACAAGGCACGGGGGCGTGCACTGGCGCCCGCTAGGGTAAAAACCGGTATGAGCCCGCTCAGTGAGCGGACAAAATTAAGTTGTGCCACTGGCAGCGTCACGACGACCCGAACGTTTAGTTTTGTTTTTTAAGATGCCAAACTGTTTTACTGTGTGTACAAATAAATTCTAATAATTTCTTCCGATAATTTCGTACGATTTATTGAATTAATGGAAAAAAAATTCGAGCATTTTTTAATATTCACCAGAAAACTACAAATGTTGGACAAGAAATTCGAAAGCATATAGATGATTGTAATTTTGAAATGCCGTGCCCCTGTTTTCCAATAGATTGTTTAAAAAATTATATGTATGATTTAGATTTCATCATACGATAAAACGAAATATTAAACTACTAAAAACCAAGCAAAATCGGAACAAAAAAATACTGAGAGTTAGAAATTTGTAAAAATATATAATTATAAATTCTAATAGATACTTCATTGTTTGAATAAAATATTTTCATATTAATATTTTTTTCCATTTCTAACAATAAAATGTGGATACCAACATAATTTTAAACAAACTGCTAATATCATAATATTAACTATTTCGTTTTTCAAAGCTACCTACACTGTTTTTGTTCCGTTCCAAAATTGGAAAACGGAAAACTTTCGGGATCAACTCAGTCACAGTGCTTGTCCGTCTGTCCATCCGTCCGTGCTCATTGCTGAATCCCGACTAGCACTTTTTTTTTCAATAACCAAGTGACCTATGAAAGTTGGTAAGAGTTTTGAACTCTATTAGGAAGCTTTCATTCTGCTAGGTTTTATGTTCTTGTGATTGCGTCGTCAAACCGCGAACTCGCTTATTAAGTTCATTATCAACAAAGCCCACGAATTGTGACGGGCAACTACGGAACCCTACCTCTACATTGTGCGTGGCCCGACACACACTTGGCCAGTTTCTTTTTTATAAAACAAGTGACAGACCATCTTGCAGTCAATACATTTGCTATACAAAACACAGCATTAAGCTGCTATTTCACTCTGTTATTCTATTAGAGCGTGTTCCTTCCCCGGTCGAGTCGACTCATTATTAGTGTTATAACCATAAGAATACTGCAGCATAGCTCTAACACATAAGATACCCCTGTAACTTATAACATAAGTAGACAAATACTAGATCCAGTTTCATGCTGTACGTACTATTAATAGAGCCCCACGAAATAATCTAGTGTTCGAGTTATACGTGCCTGTCGGATGTAGCGAACTACGTATGAGCATACATCGTTGAACTTCTTCCTACATAACTCTGGTTACGTTCTATAATACAAAATATAAACATAACTAGCGACCCACTCCGGCTTCGCCTATGTAGCAGCTATTAATGTGGCGTTATTTAGACTTAATATACTCAAAAGCCATTTAAATGAAACTAGTTTTTACGGATTTTATCGCGTGTGTTAACATATTTCATATTTCCGTTTCGAGGACTTAACAGCACCCATGATCATGGGGTGACTGAGGTGTTCGACGTCCCAATGTCATAGTTAATCAGGGTTACTTTCAGTTTAAAATTATTATAAGAAATCTTAATTAAAAACCATTTATGTTTTCAACTTCACGTATTTTTCCAAAACATAATTTATGTTTTACGTTCAAAATATAGCCTAAATCCTTCCCAGGATTGTTCTCTATATGTTTGTAATGTTCAACCTTTTCGAAGATTAGATTTAGATTATTATTTGATATATTTTTGACTTGTTATATTTTAATTACATTTAAAAAAATTCGTCATCTACATTGTCAGCCCTTAAACAGTTCTATGTCAAACATGGATCAATTTCATTCTAAGGAGAATTAACAATAATCAACCACGCTTGGTGGACAGATTTGCAACCACTTATTTTATAGTTGCTGCCTATCGCCAATGAATCTTATGTGGTATATACTTTTCTTCTTCTTTAGCTTGTCAAAGTTCACAGCTTGACTTAGGTTTGTGTAGAGAGGATTTGTCTTAATCGTCACGCTTGTCAGGTGGTTTGACAAATGCAGTGTCAAACAACTTGTACCTTTGACTCTGCTATTCGTCGGGATATCTACTGTTGCCAACTTATTTTATTTTATTTTTATACTTTATTGTACACCACAAAAACGATATAAAAAAAAAACAAATTACAAGGAGTAAAACTTAAGAGATAGTTACAATAAGGCAGTCTTATCGCTAAAAAGCGATCTCCTCTAGACAACCTTAAGATTAGGAGAAAATTGTACTATTGGACAGTGAGAGGTGGTGTATATTATAGTAAACTTACATACTAATACCTAAATAAACTAAACATAATAACAAAATATTTAATACACTAATATATACATTAAAAATATGATAGACATACATAACATTAAATAGGCAAATATACATAAATAAATACAGACAGGATACAAAAAATACATGTCGCAAATGATGACCAGTGGTTATTGCACTGTTAGGTAGTGATTTTTGACGTCAGTCTTAAACTTTTCTAGTGTTTTCGCACGACGAATTTGCGAAGGAAGATCATTCCATAAGCAGATGGCCTTGACTGTGAAGGAATTCTTAAAGTATTTAGTAACTTCGTGAACTTGGTGTTTTTTCGAGTGGTTCAGTAGAATTAAATTTAAATTAGTGGAAAAATGATCACTCGACCATTAAGCACGTTTCGAAATATATTTCAACCTCATTTAAGGACAATTTACTTTTACTGTGTAGACAGCACTGATTTCTCAGACACGACGTGACGTCAAATGATCATTCCCGGTGTCGCTACATTATTCGCTGGGATTCCTCTTAGAATATTTTAGTAGTTGTTTACTAAACTCAAAGTCGTTTTTTTTTACGAGTACGTCATACGTATGCCGAAACAACAGTATACACATAAGTTTCGGGATTCTTGGCTTTAAGACCCATTTAAGGGATTGGTTCCAAGAGATTGAAAGAACTACTGGTTCAGTAGTGCAATGTAAATTTTGTCGTACAATTGTAAGCATGATGGTGTAAACCGATGATGATGGTACATACAAAACTGATTCAACTGAAGAAGACGATTTAATTTAAAGTAGCTGTTAATTAAGTAATTTATTCTTGATGTTGAATTGTTGATTTACTAATTGTATGTTGATTTATTTATTAAATGTTTTATTAAAAAATAAAGTTACAGCCTATAAACGTTACACTGCTGGGCACAGGCCTCCTCTTATTTTTGAGACGGTTTTTATGACAAGGAAATGTCCGCCGCTCTGCCCCAATGCGTGTTGGCGAACTTCACATGTCTTCGAAATATTTTTTTCTTATTTCTTAGACATGTAGATTTCCTCACGATGTTTTGTAGTAAAGATCTATATTTTTGTAGAACATTGTATTTACGTATCACTAACCATTTCGCCAGCGCACGCGGATAAATCATTTCGGGAGCGCTTTCTTTCTGACATGCTTAACAATATTTAAGACTAGCTGAGAGGTGTAGACTTATTCTAGATAGCCTATACTATTTCTCATGAATCTGGCTTTAATCCTCATCATCATCATCATTATTGCAGCCCTTCAAAAGTCCACTGCTGAACATAGGCTTCCCCCAAGGAATGCCACAAAGCACGGTTCTGAGCCACCTTCATCCATCGACTTCCTGCATATCTTACCAGGTGTCGCTCCATCTAGCGGGGCGGTTGCCCTACACTTCGCCTACCGGTACGAGGCTGCCAATCAAGAACCTTTCTTCCCCATCAGTTGTCGGTTCTTCGAGCTATATGGCCGGCCCATTGCCACTTCAGCTTACTAAACCGTTGGCCTATGTCGGCCACTCCCTTCTACTGCGGATATCCTTATTTCTAAGTTTATCACGCATAGAAACTCCATAGCTCATTGAGCGACCTTGAGCGTTCTCATACCGCCAGCAGTGAAGGACCTCGTCTTAGATCCATAAGTTATCACTGGCAACACGCACTGGTTGTACAATCTAGTTTTCAGGTTTTGAGGTATACCTGACGAGAAGATGTGTCGTAGTTACCCGAACGCTACTCAGCCGAGTTGAATCCGATGATTGACTTCTCGGTCGAAGCTGGACTTACCTAGTCGGACTATTTGTCCCAGGTAAACATACTCGTCAACAACTTCGAGCTTAGTGCTACCAACAACTACCGGCATAGTTGTGACATGGACATTAAACATGATCTTTGTTTTGTCCATGTTCATCTTAAGACCTATCCGTTGGATGACACTATTGAGGTCATTGAGCATAGGGCTTATGTCCTCCAGCGATTCTGCCATAAGAACTATATCGTTGGCAAATCGAAGGTGAGTGATGTACTCGCCATTGATGTTAATACCGTATCCTTTCCAGTCCAGTAGCTTGAAAAGTCTTCCAATGCAGCGGTGAAGAGTATCGGGGATATAACGTCACCCTGTCTTACACTTCTCTGCAGTTAGATGGGATTAGTTCTCTGATTCTGTACTCGGATAGCCATCGTAGCCCTACTGTACAAACACTTCAGCACTTATATATACCGACAGTCAACTTGACATCGCTGATGGGGCTGTAGCACCGCCCAAATTTCGACGGAATTGAAGGCTTTCTCATAGTCCACATACGCAGGGCAAAGTGGCAAATTATACTCTTCTGTCTTCTGTACAATTTGCCGAAGGGTGTGTATGTGGTCTATGGTACTAAATTCTTTTCGGAAACCGGCTTATTCGGAAGGCTGAAAGTCGTAGAGTCTGCGTGCGAGACGATTCGTAATGACTCTCGAAAAAAGCACGTAGACGCAGGTCAGAAGGGAAATCTGTCTGTAGTTCTTCAAGAGAGCGTTGTCGCCTTTCTTGAAGAACAAGACCACCGCACTTCTGCTCCACGCCTCCGGAGTAGTGCCACTATGGAGGACGGAATTAAAGATCTTCTGAAGGACTTTTAAGTACCGGTTTTCCACCCGCTTTAGCTTCGACAGTTGGCTCTTTTTGGCAGACAGATCTATGGCAAAGATTTGGAGCCCTGGCTCCGCTCGATCGCTTCTTCAATACGAGCAGTATTAAAGTTGCGTAAGTCCCGCCGCATGCATTTGGATATTTGTCTGTTCAGTTGCCTGTATGCTATCAAATCTACTGAAGACTGCAGCTTCATTTCCCGTCTAACAGCTATAAGATTAAGAGTGTGACCGGAGAGTTTTTGTGTTCTTCTGCTGTGAGTTTTGCAAAACTTAGCTCCGACCGCATGGAAAGTTTCCACGAACTTGTCATTCATATCATCCACTGCATTGCAATCTTCTAGGCACTGAAAATGGTTGTGTAACTCAAGCTGAAAGGTTTCGGGACTGGATTAAAGCACGAGGGGGACGGAGCGTTGAATTCATTAGACGACATCTCTCCAACTTAACGTTTAGTTTCAGTGTGCCTCTAACCATTCGGTGATCGCTACCAGTTTTCACCCTCGCGATCTACGAGACATCACTAAACAGTTGTCGTCTAGTCGTCATAATGAAGTCAATTTCAATTTTTGTCGACCAGGTCTACTTACTGTGGGGCCGCTTCTGGAAGAAAGATTTTATCATAAAGAATTCCTCTTTCTCCTTGAAGTCGGCCAGCTGCTGGCCCCTTGGATTCCGTTGCCCTATTCCAAATTTCCCTACCCTCAGCTCGCCGTTCTTTTTTGTGCCTAGTTTTGCGTTGAAGTCTCCCATTAACACCGTATAGTGGGTTTTGGAGGACCTCAGATAATCCTATAATATCCCAGCGCAACTTGTCTATCTTTTCTTTCAGCTCCAGGATCTTCTCGTCAGTCATCAGGGTGCTTGCGTTATATGTTTCTAGGTTGAGTCATCTTAGGTGGCAACCGAACCTTCACCGGAGATTATAAGCACCCCCTGCCCCGACGTCACCATGGTTGCCACCAGGGATAGCGTGCCCGCTGGGGCCTGGGGGGGCCGGGATTGTAATTTACTGTTATCAGAAAGATGCTGCTGTACATCTTCTGTCTCAGATTCCCTCTGTCGCCTCTTACGACACCAACGGGAAGATATTGGGTAGTAGCGGGTATTCTTACCCGCCACTACACTATATATATATATATATATATAGTGTATATATATATATATATATATATATATATATATATATATATATATATATATATATAAACGCCGTGGGCTACAAAGGGAAACAGAAACAGGAGACGGGCAGCATCTTCAAAATTCAAAATAATAACAAACTGCGCCTGTCAAGCGTGGCAACTATAGTAAAATCCCTACTATGGGGCAATCTGTAGGGGAGGCCTATGTTTAACAGTGGACTGTAAGGGGTGTATTTGTACATGAAATCTTGCCGTGATATGCTTCCAGTCGATGGGTGCCACCAGCTATCTTCTCTATTGATATTATATTTCTTTTCAATTTCAAAATAGCCTCAAGAATTAGCCTTTGTAGGAATATATGTTCTATTTGAGGGGAGCCTGATTATCTTCTCGGAGCGATGTATGAAGTCAGTTACACGCTAGTTGTTATAGAAATTTTAGTTTGTCGCGGACCATATTCACAATCAAGGTCAAGGTAATGAAATTAAAAGGCGAACGTTAACTTCTTGACTATCGTGGTACTAAATGCATATATTACTACCATAGGGTACCACTAGGTGGTACCACTCATTTTGTGCCTACGAGTCTGTCTGGTCTGAACAGATATCACCCTCTTATCTACTTCTACCACCAAATAGTAATACTTGCTATACTCCGGTCTCAAAGGTATAGAGAGCCATTATAGTAATACGCTGTGCGGTAATCCATCTTCATCTATCTTTGTTTGAAATTGCAGTTTCCATTAAACGGAAAAAGAGTTCATTTGTCATTTCAGTTTTATAAATAAATACTTATACAAAAACGCTCTTCTCTAGTTTTATTAACGAAGCAAAACTTAATTCAATTTCCGCACCTGCACTACCCTGGTCCAGTCCTAATTCAATAACAAGATGACAAAGAAAACCTTTTCTGACAATGATTTACTTTTATGGCGCTCCAAGGCGTAAGTATGTACCGACCATACTTTTAGATTTTACTTATGATAATTTATCCAACTTTTACTTCATTAAATTAATCTACAGTGCAGTACGTAAAAAATTTGCTATCAATTGTAGAAAGAAGTATGCAAAATTATTTATTTAATTTGTAACATATGCACAAATCTAAATATAGAAACACTGATACTAACAAATAGATGAACTTATCGCTAAACACTAATCTCTTTCAGATAAACATTTGGTGATGAACGTTATATAGAACTATTTATAGAGTAAGAAAATATAAGATAAACACATATATCATATACATTATAAACACATACTTAATGTAGAGCAGTGGATAAGGCATAATAAAATTATACTTTACTTAAGAAGTACAAACCGACTTTGAGAACTAAAAAAAAAACATGATTTCGAGATAATGGCTTCTGAATTTAATTTAAACTTTTTATTAAAATTTTATTTATTTTACCCTTTTTAAACTTTTTATTAAAATTTTATTTATTTTATTTTATATATAATATCACTAGTTCAAGGTAACTTACGTCATTTAAATACGTACATTAAAATCTTGTTCTCCCCTAAAGGATGGAATATTTCTTCAAATTTATATGAGACCATCCCTAAATTATAAATACTATTTAGTTTAAATGTCACAATCACGTGAGCCGCATGCTTGTTTGCCCCATCTGCTATAACAAAAAAGCTGCAAGTGGACCGCAGTAGCCTCTTACGACCAGGTGGACTGTAAGTTTATTTGTCATTTCAGTTTTTATTTACCACATAGTTTGTAAATATAAAGGCTTTCTCCTGCTGCTTGGCGGCAAAAGTAGGTAGAAGGGTAGTAAAAAATAGGTTTTAAATAAGCATTCGAATACTCAACAGTTATAAATGCTTTTCACTAGGAGTTTTCTTCAGCGTATGACCTCTCTGTGGAATAGTTTACCACCGGCGATTTTTCCGGACCGATACGACTGAGGTACCTTCAAGAAAAGAGCTAATTCCTTTCTAAAAGGCCCCCTTGTGTTGCAGTTGTTCATGGGCGGCGGTAGTCACTTACCATCAGGTGAGCCGTTTGCTCGTTTGCCCCCTCTCCTATAAAAAAATACAGCACACTTCTAATGCAATTATGTACATATTGCATTAATTTAACTTCATTCGGATAACCAATTTTGTTGATTATGGTAATTTAAGTATTCATGTTAAAATAAACTAATGTGTTGGTAAAATATCAATTAGTAAGTGTAATGTAATTGATGTGTTTCAGTTATCGATAGTCCTAAGTGATGAGAGCAAATTAGGACCGTAAATGAATAAGCGTAAATCTACAATTAAATTTGGATCCAAAACAATTATGTTGAAACAGGACTAACTAATCCCAGAATAATATATATTCTATATAAATTTTATGACAAAGGCTAATGCATTTTAAAGTTTAATCCACTTGAATAGACAATTAAAGCATATGAAAAAGAAAACTTTGTGAAATATTAAACTAAATGTTTGAAAATAAAAGAGACACGTTTTCATTGTTTGACTTTGAATTATTTTAACATCAAATCGTCGCTGCTGGTGATAAGAAGGCTGGTTACTTTTTCTCTCAATGCCTATGTATAGCCATTCAGCGATGAAACGCAGCCAGCGTTCTTGGCACGATACCACTCGGACAGCGACTGTATGATAATTTTAGTTTTTAGTTTTTTCTATTATAGTGTTTTTAATATTGTCTAAGCGTGTAGTAGCAATATAATGATATCCAATACCCCATATCGTGTCATGGGAGTCGAAAGAGGCGATAGAGGAAACTGAAACAGGTGATGGGCAGCAACATCTTCCTGATAACAGCTTAAAATAATAAAAAACTACGGTTGCACACCCGCCTACCAAGCATGGCAACTAAGGCAAAATCCCCCCTATAAGGCACTCTATGGGGGACGCCTATTATGTGTGAACTTATATGTTTGAATGGATAATGGAATATTGTACAATATATATACATCACATTGTATTTATTTACATAACATTGTATATACAATGTTATGTAAATGAATGTTTTAGGCACATTAAATAAAATATAAAAAAACATATCAAACCCAGTCTAAGCCTAATAAAGCCTAATGGTTAATACCTTTTTTCTTCAATATTAATCATAATATGGTCCTCTACCATTTTCGGTAGTAAGCCCTGCGCTTGGCAGACAGATAGGCAAACACAGTACCGTTTCTAACCTTTGACATTGCTTTTATATTTAATAAAAAGAGAATCCGAAAATATTTGTATTCTATATTTTATTTTTACAGAATAAGGGTAACAAACGAGCACACAGTTCTATAAAAATATTTAAAATAAATTCTATACAAAAGTTCACTTCATTGTAAGTGAATGCTGTGGCCCATAGACACTTATATCTATTCTCGATTAAGAATCAAAAAGTAGGTGCGTTGTTATGCCTGAGTGATGAGATAGAGTGCCTCGTTACTAGTAAAAAGGTATTCCCGTTCTCAAGACTCGTCAAAAGAATCACAGCTCCATCAAGTTACTATTTTACTCTAGTATTCTGTGAGAAATATAGATGACAGACAAAAAAATCTTTGAGATAGTATGCAGCCAATAAATATTTTCGTTATTATTTCGTGGTCAAATGTGTGTTCGTGGTTCTCTATGAGTGTTTTTCAATAGAAACAGGGTGACCAACGAGCACGCAGTCCACAGTCAAAATGCAGATGCGTTGTCACCCTCGAGTACTAAGATGGAACGCCTTGTTTCCAGTAAAAAGGTCTCCAATTTTTAATTCTCACCATACAAAACACAGCAGCATTAGGCTGCTTTTTTACGATCGTATTCTGTGAGAGTATCGTCCTTCACCGCTCGTGCCGACCTATTAGTTCTACAATCGTCATAAATAGATATGGATAATTTCTTCTTATGTTTTTTTTTTCGGTCATTCAGTGCGCCATTATTATATTTGTTGTTGGGAGAATTGCCTTTATAGTCACGTTTGGCAAGCGGATTGTTGATCTCAGTTCCTTATATACTGTGATCATCAGGCAACTGGTAATACTTTCTTGTTTTCAAAGAAAAAGTCCCGCTGGGTTTCTTGCTGGTTCTTCCCAGAACAGAGGTCTTTTCCAAACCAGTGGTAAATTAAGCATAAGAGTGACTTACAATAAGTATTATTTATAATATATTAGCGATCCACCCCGGCTTCACTCGGTTGATTTCTGAATCTCGACAACAACGCCATCTACTGGGTCCAGTTGTGAATCTAAAACATTCTCTAATCAACTGAATCACACACACAAAATTTTATCAAAATCGGTCAAGCCGTTTAGGAGGAGTTCAGTCACATACACACGGACAGATGAGTTATATAATATATAATATGCATGTATTATAAATATAAACTTTCCCCTTGAATCATTCTGTCTACTGATGAAAACGGTATCAAAATCCGTTGCATAGTTTAAAATAGCTAAGCGTGCAGACGGCGGGAAGCAACTTTGTTATATACTTGTACTATGTGGAGACTAGCGATTCTCCCCGTCTTCACACGGGTGATCTGGACAACAGCGTAACCTACCGGGTCCAAATTTGAATACAAAACATCTTAAGACTCATTTAAACACACACAAAAATTCATCGAAATCGGCGAGCCATTTGTGAGTTTTAGCAATTGTGAGATTTTTATATATAGAGATATTGAATTAAAAAGTCTCTATTTCTATTTCTTCCAGAAATAGATACCTTTGGCGCTAATTCCTGTCGCTAGTGTAGTTGTTTTCCGCCTGGCGTAAACAGATGTGCTGACATTAGTTTATTTACATTTTTGCACGAATGTTGAATTTTGGAATCCAAATAACAATCAAACCCGTATTATCTAACCCGATGATCCCAAACGTTGTCGTCGGAAAGCAGTTTTATATTCTTCTAACAAGTATTTATTGACGTTACTGCCTTAAGATAATATAATATAAGACTTTAAAAATACTTAACATGTGCTAATCGTGTGATGTGATGATCCTAATAAAATACTAGATCATAGTCACAAATTGCTGTCTGTATTTCTATGCAAAATTATAGTTTATTGAGACGTCTGGAAAGATTATTTAGACGTCTAGAAATGGGTGAAAAATGAATTGCAAAATTTCATTATATTCATATATATACACTCGCTACCTCGTATACGTCAAGCTAATATATAAAACGTGTAAAAAGGATTCACTGGCAATAAATCTTATAGGTCATCCAAGTACGTTTTCATGCATAATTCAAAAGCGGAAACTATCTACTCGTATGTCATGTAAAGAAATTGAAGTGTCCGTCTGTAATATTAAAATAACTAGCTTTTATTAAGCTCAGGGTGGTTATTAGCATGTTAATAAAGCATTAATAATTGTTATTTAATATCCGGGGTGAAAAGTAGATTGTGGAAGCCTGTCTGGCTACGCTGAGTGTACGTGGAGCAATTAATGATAAGATAAATAAAGTATGCGAAATGATCTATGATAGAGGAATAGATGTGGTGTGTTTAAATAAGACGAAACGGACGGAAAGGCTACCACTGCACATGGCATGTAAACCGCTGGTTTGGTGTAGATGAGACCGAGCGGGCATGCCAGGGAGAGGGTATCATTCTTTCAGAAAGAATCGGTCAATGTGTAAAAGAATATGAATGTGTAAGCCCGAGCCTGCTACAGATACGAATTTATGTGGGCCTAAGGCATTTTCAAGCTCACTTATATCCGAGAGCAGTTTTGGGAGATTATAAGAATGATGTTAATGAAATGTAAGGGAAATGAAAATTTTTCTGTTAAGATATTTTAATGGAAGGGTTGAGGTGAAGGGGTCAGGTTATGAAAGGATATTGGAAACGTTTGGTGACGAAAGTATAAATGAGAATGGTAAAACCTTCTCCAAAGCCAAAGCCAAAGCTAGTAAATTGGTTTAATATTAATAATTTGCTTTTAAATCGCACTAAAACGAAATGTATGAAATTCAAGACTCCAAATGTCAAACATTTAAATACTAATGTTATTTTAAATGGGGAGGAACTGAGTCTTGTCGATACCACCATTTTTCTTGGAATCACACTAGACGTGAAGCTTCAATGGGGCCCCATATATCTAAATACCCTTCCTTGGCAGTCGGGTAATTAGCAAGCAGACTTAGTTCAGCAGCATATGCTGTAAAAAAATTAAAAATCTTACCAGTGTTGAAATAGCTAGACTAGTTTACTTTAGCTTTTTCCATAGCATAATGTCGTATGGTATTTTGCTTTTGGACACTGAAATTATATTTGTCTTACGGAAAATGGCTATAAGAGCAATCTAAGATTTAAAACCTAAAGAGTCGCTCCGACAAAATTAAAGGAAATTAATATATTAACTTTGGCCTCTCAACACATTTATGAAAATGTAATGTACGTGCACAAAAATAAAAGAAGTTTTACAGAAACAAATGATATTCATTCTGTAAACACTAGGAACAGACACCAACTAGTAGTACAAGTTACTTGACCCCACTGAGTCAGTAATTAATTATTGTGGCGATTTAGACGCTTTTACAACAAAATCCCAGAAAACATACAAAATGGTCATGGTCAAAGTTCATAAACTTTATTAAAGTAAGTTTGTATAAAAAGTTTTATTATAATATTAAGGAATTTATGAATGATAATAACCTGTGGGAATGATGTGATCGCTACCAAGCTATTTCTAATTTGTTTTGTGTTTTTAATTGTGTTACATACATGATTGTAAGCTGTTTTTTTAAAGTCCCGTTGGGTTTCTTGCTGGTTCTTCCCAGGACAGAGGTTATTTTTCCGAACCAGTGATAATACATAAGAGTGACTTTCAGTAAGTATTATTTATAATCTACATTGAATAAAAAAGTTTCTGTTCGGTTTTGTTCGCACCGTTTGAATACTCGTATTCACATGTAAACATGTGAAAGAGGGGATGATAGAATAATAATATATTTCATAATTGTGGATGAAAGAATGAAGTGTGCAGTGATAGATACAAGGGTTTACCGGGGGTCCAATGTAGGGACTTGTCCTTATGCCAAATTAATGGTCTATTAAGACATTGGCATCATAAGAAATTTGTGTTGTGTCTACCACTGCGTTACAGCGTATAAGAATAGGCAGGTTACAAGATGAAGATGTGAGAGAGAAGTATAAATGTAGAATGAGGGAAAATGTTAGTTGTTTGGATGAATTGTGTATGAATGATTAAGACTTGGAGACTGTGTGGGATAATGTTAAGAAAGTTTTGGTGAATGCAGCAACCGAAATATGTGGTGTAAGTATGAGAACGTATGAAAGGAAAAATAATAAATTATGGTGGGATAATGAGGTACAGAAAAGAGCATGGCTAGATTTACTAGCAACCAAAGCTGGTAATTCTAGCGGTATGGATGGTGAGATTGAAAGAAAAAAGGCAGTCTTTAGATGTCTAAATAAGAGAGAGTAAAGGAAATAGTTTTAAAGAAAAAGCAAGAAAAAATGGATAAGTATGATACAAGAATATCTAATAACTTCCAGGAAAATATAAAAAATGTTCTGGAAACTCGTAAGAACTGCCAGAAGAAAGTCAAAACAGCCAAAAGTTAATGAATTAGGAGACGAGAATGGATGTATTTTGAATGACGAAGTTTCGAGTTTAAAGAGATGAAAGGAATAATTTGAAAGCGTGTTTGTGAGTGAGGAGACGTTTGCATCAAATGGACTAGAAATTACCAAAGGAAAGAGAAAAGAGGTAGGATGATAAGTGAAGATGAAATAATGAAAGTAATGAAAAGCATGAACGGCATGTAATGCAGCCGGATATGATGGAGTATCACTCGAAATGCTAAGACTAATGGTCTGTGTAGTTCCCCGTGGCTGTTCAAACTATTTATGGACTGATGTTTTGAAACTTTGAAAGTTGAAGAATGTAGATTAAGAATATGTGAGTTAACCCTCAAATGCCTTTCCTTTCTTTATTGGCATTAATCTGTGTCAAATTTCAAAACAAAAAATTATCCGAATATTATTATTTTTATTAATTTTTCATAGAATTGAAGTTATGAATGAACCAACGGTTCACTTGGTGGTAAGTGGCTACTGCCATGAACACCAGCAGCAAACTTCAAACTAAGCAAGATTCAGATCATAAACTAAATAAATAAACAGCCACACAGCTTGTAATTATACTAGCTACCCCTCAAACTGACCGATGCACACCGATGCTTGGTGGTAGAAATAATTAAGAGAGTTGAACTACTGATGCTACTCATTATCCATCTGTGAATCTATGAAATTGGGTTCAAATCAATTTGTAGCTGACTATAGTGTCGGTTTTGAGCTTTCCAATTCTTTCTTATAATATAACCAGGTGATAAGCCTTCTTTTCTGCCTAGGAGTCTGTATAGGGTAAGTATCAGGCTTTTAATTATTTCTGCAGCCAAGCATTAGGAGGTGCGCTGCTGCGCTCCGATGTGAAGGGTAAAGAGAGCCAGTATATTTAATGGCTATGAGGCATTCCATCTTAGTTCTCAGAAGTGAAAACAAATCTGTAGATTACATTCTTTGATGTCGGATACAGGTATCAATGGGCTGCAGTAGCTACTTACCACCAGATGAACTGTAAGTTCATTAAATACTGAGATTCAATAAATACTGGGACAAAATGCCTCGTTTTGAAATAGGATCTCCAGTTCTCTTCACACAGCATACACAGGTATTCTGAGTGAGCATGGTCCTTCCACGGTCGAGCTGATTTATTCTTGCTGTAGCCATAATACATCTAAAAATAAGCTCTACCGCAGCTTTTTATATGATCATGAATAAGAAGAAGAAAGAAGGAAAATCTTTATTTCGCCATTTAGATCCAACCCAGAGTTGTCGTAAATCACCACCGTCTAGTACAACTTTCTTGAACCACACGTTTATTCCACGTAAAAGACTTATTTCAGGTAGCAGAGAGTACAAAGTTATTTAATCCAGTTTTCGTGTAAACGCCAGAGAACCTGAGGCTTAAAATGAAAGCTCCATCCGGAAGCTCGACGGGCTACGAATCGGCATTTTATGTGTTTGGATTTTGCGTATTATATATATCGTTAAAACTTTCCATTTAAATAAACTAAATATAATATAGAAGAGTATTTTTTATGAAAGAAAAGGCCAGTGGGCATATGGCTTACCTGATGGTAATTGATCACCAACGCCCATAATCTATAATATCAGGGAAGTGCAGGTGCGTAGCCTGCCTTTGAAAAAGGAGTAGGAAAAGGAGTACTCTTTTCCTGAAGGTCGTAAAGTCGTAACGGTCCCGAAAAACCAGTAAATTTGTGTGGTTGTGCGTAGCAAAAATCGCACGGTCGTAGAGCGCCAACTATTGAGATGATGAGGTTGGAATTACAAGTAATTTCGCAGTGTACGATGGTGAAACACAGATGCTGAAATTAATCCGAAATTTTTCTGTGAACACTTCCCGTGATATATGTGATAGAAGATTCACAAGATTCACAGAGATACGTCACTTTGCAAGGCCAGTGGATCAAAAACGACGAAGAAACCTGCGCTTTGTAAAGCTATAAGCAGTGGGCCGGCATGGCAACACCAAGCTTTCTGAACTGTATGAATTTTTTTGTGTGTTCACCGATTTTTCCATCAACAGGGAACCAATTTATGTAATACTTTTTTATTAAATAGGTAATACTACATGGGTGATCCTATAAAATTTTAAGAAAAATTTCACCGAAGTTTTATATGCCCGGACAGGATCTCAAGCAGATGGTGACATCCAGTTGTCTTCTCTATTAATTGGAGTTAAAATGCTTTTTGATTTCAATAGCCTTCTTGGTATGAATCGTGGTGCTTCCTTGGTGTTATTTTGTAAGAATTTGTCGCCTATCATATTATATCTTATTTAGCCCTGGCTTCGCCAGGATCGATTTGCATTTAGGATAATCGTCCATGGCCCCATATTTTATTATTTTTCGTTTTTCAAAAATTATCTCCAATATTTTTGGACAAAATATAGCTAAGATCTCTCCTGGCTTTGCTCTCTATCTCTTTGTCAAGTATCATTATAATCGGTTCAGCTGTTCCGAAGATTATTCCGGACATACAGACAGACAGATAAATTCTTTAAAAACGGTTACATAAATACTCACCCATGCCTGGCACACAAAGAGGTAGGCAGAGACTACGGACTTCTATTTAGCACGATACTGACACACCTCTCTCACCTCATTTACATCTACATACGAATACATGCTTGTCAGTTAAGGGTACTCTTAATCTGCTTCAATATATCGCCAATTTGGTCAATGAACTTTCGTCTAGGGTGGTTCTACCTGACTCTACCTTTTACTTCTACAACATAAATTTGCTTTGTCATTCCTCCTTCGTTTATTATTTCCACATGACCAAACCACCGAAGCATTCCTTTCCTAATCCTGGTCACAACATTATCTTGCAAACCATACCTTTCTCTTATCACACAATTTCTCACCCTACTATTCAGATTTAGCCCTAACATACTCCTCATTGACCGCATTTCGACAGCATTTATTCTACTCTTGTGCTTCTTCTGCCACACCCAGCTTTCACTAACATACACTAAAGTACTAACACAGTATTGTGAATTGTCATACGTGCCTTTTTTGATACATTCTGAATTCTCACAATAGAGTGGCGTGTCCCATTTACTCTATGTCCTGCGTTCACTCGTCGTTCTATACCCTTATTATATCTACCATCCCTACTTAATAGATATACCAAATACATAAACCCATCCACTTATTCAACTAACTTCGCCTTTATTCTTATATCACTTATTTTTTTACTTTATTCTCTTTCAAAAACCATCACTTTTATTTTACTTGTGTCAACTTTCATTCCCCATTCTTTTAATGACCTGTTTATTAATGTAACCATCATTTGCAACTCAACCGCCGATTACGCAAATATGACTTAGTCATCAACGTACAAAAGGCATTTGAGGGTTAACTCACCCATTCTTAAACTTCGGGAGCACAATGTCAATATGATTTTCAAAGGGATTGTTTGGTTTAGAACTAATTTCGTGGAGAGTTTTCACATGTTTGCTACAGTCGTTCCGAGAGAAGTGGTTGCTTTGGGTACTTGTGTTATGGTGACTTTTTTTAAGCATATAATTTTTTTTTATTCTTATAGACTAACCGACCCGACATGCCAATTCTGAAAAGTAAAATATACTATATAAATACCCTTCGGCAAATAACGCACAAAACAATCATTTTTTTAATAGCAGAGGGGGCAAACGAGCATGCGGCTCACCTGATAGTAAGTGAATACCGCCGCCTATGAACAACCGCAACACCAGGGGAATTGCAGATGCGTTGCCGGCCTTTTAGAAAGGTGTAAGCTCTTTTCTTGAAGGTCTCTAAGTCGTATCGGTCAAGAAAAATCGCCGGTGGTAAACAATTCCACAGAGAAGTTGTACGAGGAAGAAAACTCCTAGTAAAACGCACAGTCGTGGACCGTCAAGCATCCAGATGGTGAGCATGGTATCGTGAATTTTAATCCGAACAATTCCTCAGAGCACTCCCCGTGGTAGATTCGATAGAAAATGCAAAGGGATGCAACATCCCTGCGCAGCGCCAGTGTATCGAGGCGATGAGAAAGAACTCGGTCCTCTACGATTCGAACCGCTCTGCGCTGGATGCGGTCAAGTGGAAGGAGCTGGCACTAGCGTGCCCCGGCCCAGAGATGAGAACAGTATTCCATGTGAGGCCGAACTTGCGCTTTGTAAAGTTGCAAGCGATGTGCCGGCATGAAACACTGTCTCGCTCTGCTGAGCACGCCAAGCTTTTAAGAGGCCAATTTGGCCTTCCCTTCCAAGTGACCACGAAACTGCACACTATTTGATATGTCAACGCCGAAGATTCCGATGCTAGCTGAGGAAGCAAGGGGAGTGCCTTGAAACTGAGGAAATACGACAAAGGGATTCTTTTTAGCGGTAAACGCGCAAACTTGTGTCTTCAGGGGATTGAACTGGACTAGATTTAGTCACCCCTCCTAAAGAAACGAAAGAAGAGAAAGCCTAACAGATCGGCTTTCTTCTTTGCGGCATGGGCCAGTGAGTCGTCCTTTCTGTGCAGAGATGGAAGAGATGGCTGACAGAAGTTCCCTTGGACTGCCTTGGCGAGAGACCAGAATGCACGGGTTCCCGAAGGAACGTGAACTAGCTTCTCGCCAATTCTGTCGATGTACTCAGACCTTGCCTTGGCAATGACTCATTTGAAGGACCTGGAGGCGGAAATATACGTTTTTTAAGAGCGCTGGTGTTTACATCCCGAGACGTTGATGCGTCAGCCCAGGCCCGGTAGCACTGCTGCTTATAGCGTTATGCTGTTTTACAGGAGCAACCAAATCATGGCTGGGATCTGCCTCCGATGGCCACCACATAGGATGGAATAAAAAGTTCCATACCCTGAAGTACCACAACACCAACAGAATCAGCAACAATGCTGGGTTCTTCCGGCGAGAAGCAAACCCGCCAAGGATCACGATCTCTGCGGATGGGATCTGCTGTAACAAGGAATCTGTAGCCATTTGGACGTGGTCGATGAGTCGGTCTGTTTCGGCATTACCGCTATGGGACCTATAGAGGCACATGTAGACGTGTGGATGGTCGTCGCTGTCTACGCACAGCAATAGGGTGGACAGGTCCGTAATTTCAAGACTGCCAAGGCGTCAAAAACAGATGTCCTCTCTGACGTATATGCAAACTCCAGCCCGGGGCACAAAGTAGTGTTCTAATTTGTACCCCGGGTGGGAGAGATATAAAGTATCAGCTGGAGAGGACACCTGTGTCTTGTTTAAAAAGAGCAAGGCCGGCTTCGCCGTCTCTAGATAGAAGTGGACAGCGTTAAGGTTAGAATGAAGTCCCCTGATGTTGCAAAAATTCACGGATAGTGTGACAGGGGTCGCCTTGGTCTTATTGCTCCACTTGCCCCAAGCAGTATTAGTCGCGAGCGGAATTTCGCCCCAGAATACGCGGGGCAGCCTGAGCAGCCACGCTCAAGAGTGGAGAAGCTTGGTCGTGGATGCTGAGCGAGGGATTCTCCAGGGGTGCTGGTACCCTCACCCTCCTGGGGTATTCTTTCGTTTAAGTCGGCTCCCAAGTTGATGGGGCGGAGGGGTGGAATTGGGCCTCCGGCCACCTGCACTCACCAAGCGAAACGCAGAGGTAAGCCTCTACTTCACGCTGGTATTCTTTGAGGTCGTAGTACCAACCCGGTTCGAGCCGGCCCATCCGTGCGACAGCAAAAGATGCCGCGTGGCAAAAGAGCACACAATCCACCTGTGGGTAAGGGGATACTGTGGCAGCTATATCTATCCTTGATTTTGAATCACAATGCAGATGCATTATCACCTCTGAGTCTGAGGACTAGTTTCCAGTATAAAGGGTCTCTATTCTCTATACTCACTATATGAAACACAGCAGTAATAAAGTGCTATCTCACGCTGGTTTTTTTTGTGAGAGTGTGGTCCTTCCTCGATCGAGCTGACCCATTCGTGCTACAACTATAATATAACTCCAGCATGTCTCTACCACGTGTAAAAATATAGACTGGAACTTTACATTACTTTACCTTAGATTAATACTATAATTAGAATATGGGTGCCGCCTAATCCTCGTATTCACCAGAGATTGTATTTATCGCAAATCATTCGTAATACGTCACACAAATGTCACCCCTGAGGACTAATAGGACTCGTTTCCAGTAAGAAGTGTCTCCGATTCTCTACACTCACCGTACGAAACACAACAGCATATAGCTGCTATTTTACGCTGGTATTCTATGAGAGCGTGGTTCTTTTCCGGTCGAACCGACTTATTCGTGCTACAGCCATAATGGTTCTACCACATAAAACATAATATAGCTGCAGTATGGCTCTGACACGTAAAACGTAATAAAGCTGCAGTATGGCTCTACCACGTAAAACGTAATATAGCTGCAGTATGGATCTACCACGTAAACCATTATATAGCTGCAGTATGGCTCTATCAAGTAAGACGTAATATAGCTGCAGTATGGCTCTACCACGTAAAACGTAATATAACTGCAGTATGGATCTACCACGTAAAACATAATATAGCTGCAGTATCGCTCTACCACGTAAGACGTAAATAGCTGCAGTATGACTCTACCACGTTAAACATAATATAGCTGCAATAGGGCTCTACCACGTAAAACATAATATAGCTGAATTGTGGCTCTACCACGTAAAACTTAATATAGCTGCATTATAGCTCTACTACGTAAAACGTAAAACTAGATTGTAAGTTCATTTGTCACTTTATTTTTATTAAAAAAAATATATTACTAAGATGAAAATAATGTGAACAATATGTCGGCTAACAATATAGGGGATAAACACTATCTGACTTACTGCTCGGGCCATCATACTGATCTAATGGGCCATAAACATCTTGTTCGACTGATTAGAGCTGATTACCTGCTCGTTAGTAGCGGCTTTCTCGAATGTTTTTCGCAACATTTATGTCATAAAACAATTTTCTTAGTGCTCCTTCAATTACAATAAAAGAAATTACCTACCTATTATTATATTATATTATAATGTATTGATTTTTCTTTATTTTAAAATTATGTTTCAATATGAATAAACTGAATTATGATTTATACAGTCGTATTGTAAGACGAAAACATATTTGCTCTTTATTAACTATCTTTAATCTCGATCTTTATATACAGGGTTATTTTTCAAAGAGTAGCCAAATTTTAAACTGAAGTTCAAATATATAAATAATGATATACTCATATTGGAGTTTTTGAAAATACGAGTATATAAGGCTTCTACATTTATGTGAAACTAGCACAAATAGAATGTGATTTATGAACAACAACGTTCTAAAATAAAAAGTAAATAAAAACAACTAATATTTTTTTCCTTAATTTATACAAAAATAGTGTTCATTTAGGTCTTTGTTTGTCTGAAACCATAGCTTTTTTAAAAGACCTTTTATTATTTAGGTCTCTCTAGTTCTGAATCTTCAATCAAAGTATCGTATCATTCCTAAATAAGTCACTGTATTAATACATTTTTAGATAGTTTTAGGGACACTTTTATGTTCAGTACACAAAAAACATCTTAAGGTAATAAAAAAGTTTTATTAGAAAAGTAAACGGACAAAAGATTTAACTGCTTACTTATGGTACAACACAGTATGTGGTAAAGATAACGAAAGCTAAAAGATAATTAAAAAATGAGATTCAATGAAATGCTACTCAGTCTTATTTGAAAGTATTCATCATCAACATCATTACAGCCCTTCACAAGTCCACTGATGAACATAGGCCTCCCCCACGGAATGCCACAAAGCACGGTCCCGAGCCACCTGCATCCATTGACTTCCTGCATGTCTTACCAGGTCGTCACTCCATCTAGTGGGCCCTGCACTTGGCTTACCAGTACGAGGCTGCTACTCGAGAACCTTTCTTCCCATTGGTTGTCGGTTCTTCGAGCTATACGGCCGGCCCATTGCCACTTCAGCATACTAATTATTTGGGCTATGTCGGTCACTCTGGTTCTACTGCGGATATCCTCGTTTTTAAGTCTATCACGCAGAGAGACGCCGAGCATAGCCCTCTCCATAGCTCGCTGAACGACTTTGATCTTCCTCATACGGTCAGCAGTGAAGGACCACGTCTCAGATTCATAGGTCATCACTGCCAGTACGCACTGGTTGTATAATCTAGTTTTAAGGTTTTGAGGTATGTCTGACGAGAAGATGTGTCGTAAACTCCCGAACGCTACCCAGCCGAGTTGAATCCGTCGATTGACCACTCGGTCAAAGTTGGACTTACCTAGTCGGACTAGTTGTCCCAGGTAAACATACTTATACGTCAACAACTTCGAACTTAGTGTTCCCAACAGCTACCGGCAGGTGTGACATGGACGTTATACATGATCTTTGTATTGTCCATGTTCATCTTAAGACCTATCCGTTGGAAGACACTGTTAAGGTCATTGCGCATAGTTCTTAGGTCCTCCAGCAATTCTGCCATAAGGATTATATCGTCGGCAAATCAAAGGTGAGTGATATACTCACCATTGACCTTAATACCGTATCCTTTCCAGTTCAGTAGCTTAAAAACGTCTTCCAACGCAGCAGAAAAGGGTTTCGGGGATATTACGTCAACCTTTCTTACACCTCTCTGCAGTTGGATAGGTTTCGTACTCTGGTTCTGTACTCGGATAGCCATCGTAGCCCTACTGTAAAAACACTTCAGCACTTCGATATACCGACAGTCCACTTGGCACCGCTGAAGGGACTGCAGCACCGCCCAAATTTTGACGGAATCAAAGGCTTTTTCATAGTCCACATACGCCAGACAAAGTGGCAAATTGTACTCTTCGGACTTCTGTATAATTTGCCGAAGGGTATGTATCTGGTCTATGTAGCACCATAGATCACATACATACGCCTTTTCGGAAACCGGCTTGTTCGAGAGGCTGGAAGTCGTCGAGTCTACATGCGAGACGATTCGTAATGACTCTCGAAAACAGCACGTAGACCCAGCTCAGACGGGAAATCAGTCTGTAGTTCTTCAAGAGAGCGTTGTCGCCTTTCTTAAATAACAAGACCAACGCACTTCTGCTCCACGCCTCCGGTGTAGTGCCACCATGGAGGATGGAATTAAAGAGCTTCTGAAGGACTACAAGTACCGGTTTTCCACCAGCTTTCAGAAGTTCCGCTGTAATTCCATCCTCGCCTAATCTCGCTCAGACTGACGTCCGGAATATCATCGGAATAGTGTCGAATAAGACTTGCTCTTGGATCGTTACTCACACTTGCATGTGGCTCCAACGATGATGTGTACAGCTGCCCATAGTACCTCTCAATCTCACTCAAAATCTCAGGTGTCCCGGAAACGATGCTGCCACATTAGCTCTTCAGCTTCGACAGTTGGCTTTTTCTGGCAGAGATATCTCTGGCAAAGAATTTGTAGCCCTGGTTCCGCTCGATCGCTTCTGCAATACGAGCAGTATTAAAGTTGCGTAAGTCCCGCCGCATACATTTAGAGATCTGTTTGTTCAGTTGCATGTATGCTATCAAATCTACTGAAGATTGCAGCTTCATTTCCCGTCTAACAGCCATGAGATTAAGAGTGTGATCGGAGAGTTTTTGTGTTCTTCTGCGGCGGGTCTTACAAAACTTAGCTCCGACCGCATGGACAGTTTCCACGAGCTTGTCGTGTTTCCACGATGCATTCATAACGTCCACTGCATTGCAATCTTTTAGGCACTGAAAACGGTTTTGTATTCCGAGCTGAAAGGTTTCGGGACTTTGGATTAGAGCACGAGGGGAACGGAGCGTTGACTTCATTAGACGATACCTCTCCAACTTAACGCTTAGGTTCAGTGTGCCTCTAACCATTCGGTGATCGCTACCAGTTTTCACCCTCGCGATCACTGAGACATCACTGAACAGTTGGCATCTAGTCGTCATAATGAAGTCAATCTCATTTTTTGTCGAACTGTCGGGGCTCGACCAGGTCCACTTCCTGTGGGGCCGCTTTTGGAAGAAAGAATTTATCATAAAGAGTCCCTCTTTCTCCACGAAGTCAGCCAGCTGCTGGCCCCTTGGGTTTCGTTGCCCTATTCCAAATTGCCCTAGCTTCAGCTCACCGTTCTCTCTTGTGCCTAGTTTTGCTTTGAAGTCTCCCATTAACACCGTATAGTGGGTTTTGGAGGAATTCATGGCTCTAGATATATCCTCATACATTTCCTCCACCTCCTCATCGGGGTGTGCCGAGGTTAGTGCGTAAACCTGAATGACCTTCAGCGAATACCGTTTGGTGATTCTGAGTATAAGGTACGCAACCCTCGTCGACATACTCCCAATCTTTACAATGTTGTTAACTAGAGACTTGTGGACGATAAATCCGACACCTCCTTGGGACAGATGGTCGCCCTCCCGTTGATAGAACAAGTTGCCGGATTCGAGGATTACCGTGTCCTCCCCCTCTCTTCGGACCTCGGATAATCCTATAATTTTCCATCGCAACTTGTCTATCTCTTCTTCCAGCTCCAGGATATTCTCGTTAGTCCTCAGAGTGCGTGCGTTATAAGTTGCCAGGTCAAGTCGTCGTAGGTATGTGAAAGTATTGCTTACAATAAAATCACATTATATAAAACTATTCAATTATAAACATGTTTTAGCATTAAACATAAACTTTGAAAAATGTAATAAGTGATTACAGTATAGAATTATATAAATATGCACAATAACTTGGTCATCATCATCATCATTACAGCCCTTCACAAATCCACTGCTGAACATAGGCCTCCCCCAAGGAATGCCACAAAGCACGGCCCTGAGCCACCTGCATCCATCGACTTCCTGCATGTCTTACCAGGTCGTCACTCCATCTAGTGGGGGTCGCCCTACACTTTGCTTGCCACTTCAGCTTACTAATCCGTTGGGCTATGTCGAATACTCTGGTTCTACTGTGGATATCCTCATTTCTAAGTTTATCACGCAGAGAAACCCCGAGCATAGCCCTCTCCATAGCTCGCTGAGCGTTCTTGAGCGTCCTCATACGCCAGCAGTGAAGGACCGCGTCTCAGATCCATAAGTCATCACTGGCAACACGCACTGGTTGTACAATCTAGTTTTCTGGTTTTAAGGTATACCTGACGAGAAGAAGTGTCGTTATTTCCCGAACGCTGCCCAGCCGAGTTGAATCCGTCGATTGACCTCTCGGTCGAAGTTGGACTTACCTAGTCAGACTATTTGTCCCAGGTAAACATACTCGTCAACAACTTCGAGCTTAGTGCTCCCAACAACTACGGGCATAGGTGTCCATGTCACGACAATAAACATGATCTTTGTTTTTTCCATGTTCATCTTAAGACCTATCCGTTGGGAGACACTATTGAGGTCATTGAGCATAGCGCTAAGGTCCTCCAGCGATTCTGCCATAAGGACTATGTCCTCGGCAATTCAAAGGTGAGCGATGTACTCGCCATTGACGTTAATACCGTATCATTTCCAGTCCAGTAGCTTGAAAACGTCTTCCAATGCAGCGGTGAAGAATTTCGGGGATATAACGTCACCCTGTCTTACACCTCTCTGTAGTTGGATAGGTTTCACACTCTGATTCTGTACTCAGCACTTCGATATACCAACAGTCAACTTGGCACCGCTGAAGGGACTGTAGGCTAATCAAAGGCTTTCTCATAGTCCACATACGCAAGGCAAAGTGGCAGATTGTACTCTTCTGTCTTCTGTACAATTTTCCGTAGGGTATGTATGTGGTCTATGGTACTAAAGCCTCTTCGGAAACCGGCTTGTTCGGGAGGCTGGAAGTCGTCGAGTCTGCGTGTGAGACGATTCGTAGTGACTCTCGAAAACAGCAAGTAGACGCGGCTCAGAAGGGAATTAGGTCTGTAGTTCTTCAAGAGAGCGTTGTCGCCTTTCTTAAAGAACAAAACCAAGGCACTTCTGCTCCACGCCTCCGTAGTAGTGCCACCATGGAGGAAGGAATTAAAGAGCTTCTGAAGGACTTCAAGCACCGGTTTTCCACCCGCTTTCAGAAGCTCCGCTGTAATTCCATCCTCACCTGGGGCCTTGCCGTTTTTAAGGCGCAGGAGAGCTATTCTTATCTCGTTTAGACTGACGTCCGGGATATCATCGTCTTTAACTAGGTATTAAGTTTTTATTAACGAGATCACGTAAGTATTTTTTCTTATGTTCGCTTAGCTCTAGTCTTTGTGAAAATGCTTTGGTTAGCGTCTTTTCTTTTGATCTGGCCATTTTCTTTCGTTTGTTTCTCATATTGACCATGGTGAAGTCTTTTTGGGTGTACGAGGTTTTATAGTAAAATGCTAACTGTTCCGCCTTACAAGACTCTAAAACATTGACATTGGTCTATATCATATTCTTTTTATGTTCATCTTCATTGTAATTATATCCCCACTTTTCTTGTAGATTCTTTGAGTCGATGAAACAGTCGTATGTCAACTCTAACACATTCAAACGTTAACCATTCTTATGCGAATTCTTAATTAGGGTAACATATTGGTAGGGTGCGTATATTGGGCCAGATTTTTATATCTGAATCTCTTTTTCAATAAGTCTATGTACATTATTCCCTTCATTCTAGGTATGACCTTTAAATAGATATACATATGAGTAATTGTGTAATTACTTACAAAAAAGATACAGCATAAGAATATAACGAAGTAATTTATTTATTTTTATTTTATCCACAACAATTATAGGAATAAAATGTGACATGGAGAGATTTGTTTAAGTTCTGCTCATTTAAACGATGTAAATAATCAAAAATACATGACCCACTCTCGTTAGCTCCTCTTTTTCCCCAACTTCATCCCAGAAATAGCGATATACTTTACCGTATGCCCTAACTTTTTTTTTATACGTGCGGAAATTATTACTAGGCATTCGAGGCCACCGATCTAAACGCCTGCAACCCCAGAGGCCCCGTTTCTTGTTGAGGAATACCATCTTTAAGGAGAGGGTCGTGACGAACGCCTTGATGTCGTCATCTCCGAGTGGGAGCTGTCCTCTTCTGATCCCGCTCAGCAGCCTCCTTCTAGACCATTACGTACTCACAGAAGGTGGCTTCGGCGCTCCACACCGAGGCCCCGCTCAGCATTGCCGACATGACTGCTGGCAGGGAGAGGTCGCTCCCGTTCCCACGCTGGATATACCGCTAGCGTATGGGACGCGGAGTCCTTGTCCTGTCCACCGCAGTGGAGGCATTTCGCCGTCGCCTCTCGTCCGATCTTACACAGATAATCACCGAAGCACACATGCCCGGTATTATGCCCGGTATTATCTGTGTAAGTCTGTAGGTGAGTATTCCTGCTCGTCGCTGCGTCCAGGCTTCGAAGACCGGCAGGATTGCTCTAATGATGCGTTTGCGTTCATAGCGCTCCTCGAGTCGAAAGCGCCATGTCGCTAGAGCGTTTTGTCATTCCTGCCGTTTAATTGATTCGGACGTACACCCTCGCGTCCATTTCCGCCAGTATATCTAGTAGTGGAAAGCGAGCTAGGATTGTTGACGCCTCAAAGGATATAGTGCCGTATCCTCGTACGATCCGTATGGCCGTCCTCCGTTGGACACTGTAGATTTTAGTTCTACAGCGTCGGATAGCCAGCCTTCTTGGCCATACAGGCGTTCCTTACAGAGCTACGGACCGCATAACTCCCGCATAGAGGCGACGTACTTCGTCCATGATTTTTGAACTTAAACGTCAATCATTTAAATGTGACGAAGTGAATAATGCTATTTCAAAATTAGTGCATTGGTTTAACGTTAGTAATCTACATTTGAACGGAAATAAAACTAAATGTATTAAATTTACAACAACGAATGTTAAAAATCTGGGTACCAGTGTGTTTTTAAATGGGGAAGAACTGAGCCCTGTTGAATCCACTGTTTTTCTTGGCATCACTCTCGACGCAAAGCTTCAGTGGGGCCCCCATATATCCAAACTAGCAAGCAGACTAAGTTCTGCAGCCTATGCTGAAAAAAAGATTAGAGGTCTCACTAGTGTTGAGATAGCTAGACTAGTTTATTTCAGTTATTTCCATAGCATAATGTCTTATGGGATTTTGCTATGGTGAAATGCGGCTGATTCAGAAACTATTTTTGTTTTACAGAAGAGGGCCATTAGAGCTATTTACAACCTAAAACCGAGAGAGTCTCTTAGAGATAAATTTAAAGAAATAAATATATTAACTTTGGCCTCTCAGTATATTTACGAAAATTTAATGTATGTTCACAAAAACAAAGGTAGTTTTAGTAAAAAAAGTGATATACATTCTGTAAACACTAGGAACAAGCACAAGCTAGTGATACCAGTTTCTCGACTCCACAAAGTCAGTAATTCATTCTTGGGGAATGTATACGCTATTACGACAAGGTCCCGGAAAGTGTACAGGCTCTCTCTATTACCAAGTTTAAATGTTTTGTTAAGCTGAAACTGTATAAAAAGGGTTATTATAGTATAAATGAATACATGGTCGATAATAACCCCTGGGAATATGGTGGTCGCTACCAAGCAGTTTCTAAAATAAATTTTGTACTTAAATAGTTTGTACAACCATTAATGTAAAATTTACTTTAAAAAAAAGTCCCGCTGGGTTTCTTGCTGGTTCTTCCCAGGACAGAGGTTTTTTTTCGAACCAGTGGTAAAGTAAAAAATGACTGTCAATAAGAATTACACATGTAATCTATATTGAATAAAAAATTATTCTATTCTATTGGTTCCCCTAGATTGGTCAGCAGTCTATGGATAGCACCCGCCACCCTTTCGATCCGGGGGACTAGGCGCTCGAAATGTTCTTCGAAGTCCCAGCGGCTGTCCAGGTGGAGGCCTAGGTACTTCATGTACCTCCCTAATCTGACTTCGGATCCACCCACGTGGACGCACGAGCCGGGTGGTTCCCTGCCCCGTGGTAATTTATGAAACCATAGGGCCTTGGTCTTGTGAGGCGATTTTTCTAAACCCAACTCGTGGATTTTAGCGACGACGACTTCCAACCCAAGCTCGGCGAGCTCCTTAGCCCTCTCGAAAGTTATACCTAACTATTTCATTATCATTCTATTCTTCATTTTTTTACGCTTTTGAACTGTTGCTGTTTTCTTTAACATTTCTACTATTGTAAAATTAAGGCAATTTAGTTTGGATTTATAAAAAAAAGATGATGTTTCTCCAGTGGGACACTGCATAACAGCCTGTAAATCGTAGACTGCGCAAATGTTGGCGTTTTTCTTCTCGACACAGAACCTTTTCTTTCAGATAATCATCATATTTTTCTTTAATTTTTATCTTTCGATTGGGAGTTGCAAGCTCATAATCTAAGCATAACTCACACCCATCTTTTTTTGGTTGAAAAAAAAACCTATATCAAACTCTTTGGTAAAAATATCATGGTACAAGCAATAGTCATATGTAGGTTTTTCTTATTCTTTCTGAGATTTATCAAAATATCTCCAAAGACCGATTATCGTCCTCTCACCACTTATATACTTGCTGGAAATTGAAGCTCTCAAACAATGAGACTCTATTCATGGTATCGAATTTATATGTCCTTTTATACTTTCAATGAGTAGTGGATCTGTAGGTTTTCTGCCAAAGTGCTTACCCCTAATGTCTTTACTTACGAAAACTTGCAGGTCAGTTTTCTTTTTAACTGATTTGACGGTCACATATCCCTATCGTGTTAATAAATACGGTCTTATAAACACGAATATGTCTAACGTGGTAGAGCCATGCCTAACGTGGTAGAGCCATGTTGCAGCTATATTAGTAGTATAGTTGTAGCACGAATGGGTCGGCTCAACCGGGGAAGGACCACGCTCTCACAGAATACCAGCGTTAAATAGCAGCTTAACACTGCTGTGTTTCGTATGGTGAGTGTAGGGAACCGGAGACCCCTTTTACTGGAAAAGAGGCATTCCATCTTAGCCCTTACGGGTAACAACGCATCTGCATTTTGATTCTTTATTGAGGATAGATGAAGATGTCTATGGGTCACAGCAACCACTTACCATCAGGTGGGCTGTGCGCTCGTTTGTCATCCTATACTATATGAAAAAAAAACGCAGCCTTGTAAAACACCAGCAACAATATACTTGTAATCGAAGCATGCACTGACTACAACGACCTTGATGCTCGATCTGCAAAAAAAACTGGTGATCCAATTGCACAATTTCTCGGGAAGCGCATAGAAAGGGAGCTTCGAAAGAAGCGCTTTGTGCCAGACCCGATCGAAGGCCTTCGCTATGTCTAAATTAACGGCCAATGCCTCCCTTGACTTTACTGCCTCCGCCCATATATGAGTCAGGTAGACCAGAAGATCACCAGCTGATCACCGTATTGGCGTTCACTAATCAGCTGGTGATCCTCAAGGTGCCGCATGAGCTGACAGTTTATAATGGATTCCATTATTTTGGAGAACGAGGAGGTGATGGCGATGGGCCTGTAGTTAGAGGAGTCTGAGCGGTTACCTTTTTTAGGGATCGGGTGGACCAAAGCCGTTTTCCAAGGTTTCGGGACTAAGCCTAGGGAGTAGGAGTACCGGAAAAGACGCGATAGAACCGGTGCCAACTCTGGAGCACACGTCCTCACCACAATTGGGGGGATTCCGTCAGGCCCACTTGACATGTGTATGTCCAGGGAGAGGTGTTCTTTGCGAACCGAGCGCTGTGTGAACAGCACATCCGGCATGGAGCACTCACACCGCGGGATGGTCGGCGGTGTGCTTCCCCCGTCATCGAGAGTCGAGTTGGACGCAAAGAGCCTAGCAGATCGGCTTTCTCCTTTGCGGCATAAGCCAGTGGGTCGTCCTCCTTGTGCAGAGATGGAAAAGATGGCTGACAGAAATTTCCTTTTACAGCATTGGCGAGAGACCAGAATGCACGGGTTCCCAAAGGAAGGCGATATAGTTTCTCGCCAATTCTGCCTATGTGCTCTGACTTTGCCTTGGCATGTTAGTTATTTATATTATTTAATTTATTAGTTACTGGAGGCAAAATGTTACTACTTTTTTGTGTTTTATGTTAGATTGCAATGTTTTGAAAAAGTGAAACGTAGATTGTCGTCGTAGTGCAATTTATTACGCAACGGTTAAAACTAATATTAGGCTTTATATATGAATATTTTAATTAAAAGTAAAGGAAGGTAAATACTTAACCCTCCTTTTTGAAGTTCCATAATCGGATAAGAAGTAGCTTATAAGTTGCACCGGGTCCCGTAACTACTTAAATATAAAATTTAATCGAAATCTGTTCAGTATTTTTGGCTTGAATCGTGAAGGCACAAAAATTCTAAAAAACACTAATTTGGCTTCAGAGCCCTTTATTTCGTTCCCTGGACTTGGTTTTTCCAGAAAATATTAAAATTAGAGATACGAATTTTCTACAGATTTATTATGTGTATAGAGTAACAAGAAGACGGCTTTTGAGAGTAATATCAAAAGCTCAAGGTAACAACTAGTACGTAAATAGTTACATTAAAAACTTCATTCCTTATATTCCCCATTCTTAGCGGTGAATTTCTCCTTTAAATTTATAAAGACCCAACCCTGATGGAAATCATAAAAATCGGTTTACAATTGACCAAGATATCTTTTACTCGTAAAATACAGTCTCTTTTTATATAGGATAGGGTGACAAACGAGCACACAGTCTACCTGATGGTAAGTTGTTGCTGTGACCCATAGACATCTACATATATCCTCAATAAAGAATCAAAATGCAGATGCGTTGTCACCCGTGAGGACTAAGACGGAATTCCTCTTTTCCAGTAAAATGGGTCTCTGGTTCTCTACACTTACCACACGAAACACAGCAGTTTTAAGCTGCTATATTAAGCTGGTATTCTGTGAGAGCGTAGTCGTTACCCGGTCGAGCCGACCCATTCGTGCTACAACTATACTACTAATATAGCTGCAACATGGCTCTACCACGTATCGTACTCACTCTTAAAAAATTGAACTAAATAATTGTTTGGTTTAAATTATTTGCTAACAACAACGACACAACTACAACCAGAGTACTGTAGACGATGTCTAGCCCTAACAATATTAGAGTAACAAATGAGTTAACATAGGACTTCTTTTCCGCCTAGGTGTCCGCCTGGGTAGGTATCTCCCCCAAATAGCAAATAGTATTTGGGGGTAGAAATAGGTATGCCGTTATATTTTTGCCAAATTACCCCTTGCTTTATTATGGGTTTCACAAGGAAAGGGGTAGGTCGCCACCAGTCTCCGTGTGGTAGTTCGGAGCTATTTTTTATATACCGCAGTAATTCGGAACTTTGATAGCGCGATTTAGGCTTCGGTGCGTTTTGCTTTGGGTGCGACGACAGCGCCTCCGCGGGCATTTCTTGCACTGCTGTGTTTCGGTCTGGAAGTTATAGAAATCTAGTATACATGTTGACAGAGGTGACAAAGCCCTCTTTATTTAAAATTGGCTGCAGATGTCCATGGACCGCAGTTACCATCAGGTGGATGTAAGTTCGTATGTTATTTCAGTTTTATATGAAAAAAATAGTTCACCTAATGGTGATGATAACGGGCTCATTGCAGATCATGAACTCCCCCAACCAATTTCAAACAAATACGAAAAATTTTAATGCCTAATGTATTAATTATTCGGGCTCTATTACTCTTTAAAACGTGAAACGTTAAACATTATAAAAAAATGTATAACGTTTTTAACGTGATAGAGCCATGCTGTGCCGCTGTTAGTAGTATAGTTGTAGCACGAATGGGTCGGTTCGACCGGGGAAGGACCACGCTCTCACAGAATATCCACGTAAAATAGCAGCTTAATGCTGCTGTGTTTCGTATGGTGAGTGTAGAGAACCGGGGACCCTTTTACTGGAAACGAGGCATTCCATCTTAGTCCTTATGGGTGACAACACATCTGCATTTTGATTCGTAATCGAAGATAGATGTACATAGATGTCTATGGGTCCTAACAACCACTTATCATCGGGTGGACTGTGTGCTCGTTAGTCACTCTTATAAAAAAAAATATTGTTTGTGCTTCTAGCTGACACACCTCCGTTAAATTTAAATGTTAAAATAACAGCCTATATACCTCCAAAAGCTGGGCACAGGCCTCCTCTTTTAGGGTTTTAGGTCAAGGAAATGTCTGCCGCGCAGCGCCTCGAATGCCTGCTGGTTTCGAAATATTTTTTTTCTTATTTCTCAGACATGCTGGTTTCCTCACGATGTTTTTTCCTTTACTGCCGAGCACGTGATAAATCAGTACTTAAAATTGCAATTAACAATTTGCTTTGCAAGCCCAGTTTGCTCACGTACTGTGAAAATATACAGCGAGCGCTTAGCCCCTGAGCTACCTTTCTGGACAGGTAAGGAGTCTTGCACCTTAGTATTTAGGAGTCCTTATATTTTGTGTTTAAATAAATAAATAATTTATATGACTGACCGCCCTTGTTATATACACTACAAAATAAAATACGCCTACGCCAAGTCTACGCTCACTCAACTTTGAGAGGGGAAGGTAATTCTGTAATTTCTATATTTTAATAGTTATATTATTGAATAAAACTATTTTTACGAATTTTTTCGCGTTTAATTCAGTTAATTTTAATTCTCGACGTTTCGGGTACTTTACAGCACCCATAGACACGGGGTGGACTGAGGTGTTTGACGTCCGGATGTCATAGTTGCAGTCGTAAACTTGGGTTTGTATTTAATTTTGTTAATTTTAGAATCCCAAGCAGATAGCAGTACCCATCCATCTTTTCTATTGTAATAAGGATGGTTTTTAATTAACATAGCCTTGCGTATCATCCTTGGTAGGAATCGGTGTTTTTTAGCGAGAATTTGTGGTCTATCAAATCTGATGTAATGGCCGGGATGATTTTGTACATCTTCACGGACTGCAGATTTCCAGACAAATGTGAAAATGTTAAAATGAATATTTAAGTACTAAAGGTAACCGGGCTAACTATGACATCGGGCCGTCAAACACCTTAGTGACTTCCTTGAACGTGGGTGCTGTAATGCACCCGAAACGTCGAAAATTTAAAAAAATAAGTGAATTAAACGCGATAAAATCCGTAAAAATAGTTTTATTCAATATGTAGTATTCGCGTAAATAAAAGAAATCATTAGTTTTTTTTTAATAAAGATTGGTTGTACAGTCTGTGATATTCTTCCTTCCTTAAGCCACGTGTGTTAGTCAGTAGACTATATATACTATGAATAGGTATCTTTTAATTGAAGCAAGGTCAAGGTCAAATTATGTGTCACAAGCACATAGTCCACCTGATGGTAAGTATAAGCTGTGGTCTATCTACACTTACACATATTCTCGATTAATAATCAAAATGCAGATGTGCTGTGACCCTGAGGACTGAGATGGAATGCCTCGTTTCCAGTAAAAAGGGTTTCCGATTCTCTACAATCACTTTATGAAACACAGCAGCATTAAGCTGCAATATTACGCTAGTATTTTGTGAATATGTGATCTTGCCCTGTTCGAGCCGACCCATATGCATTGGGGAAAATGAGAATTTGTAAATCTATCTTAAAATATTAAATATGTTTAAATATAATATGTTTTATATTAAACCCGAATATAAATTTATCTCTTTAAGCTCTAGAATACACAAAAAATTAAACTAAGGATATTAATCTGAATTCGGCACAGATTAGGTCAGGGCTAACGATTCTCATAAGATTAAGAAGTTAAGCCTATCCACGTAGGATTTAGTAAAGCCTAATTAATGGAGGTAGGATAAATAAGTTAGTATTATCGATTTCATTAATCAAAGAGATAAAAGTTTCCTTAATATATAACATTATTTGTATAATTGGCAATTACTTTTCTCTTTATCTATAGAATAAGGATGACTAACAAGCACACAGTCCATCTGATGGTAAGTTGTTGCTGTGTCCATAGACATCCACATCTATCCTGCATTGAAAATCAAAATACAGATGCGCTGTCACTTTTGAGGATTAAGATGGAATGCGTAGAATCCAGTAAAAAGGGTCACCGTTTCCCTACACTCATCATACGCCAGCTGCTATTTTACGCCGGTATTCTGTGATAGCGCGGCATTCGTGCTATAATCATAATATAGATGTAGCATGGTTCTACCAAGTAAAAATTTATAATTTTCTGTTTTTAAAATATTAATGTGATAGTTATATAAAACTAGCTGTTACCCGCGGCTTCGCCCGCATGGTCACTGGGAAATGAACTATCCATTGCTTTTTGAATTGAAAGAAAACTGAGTTTTATAGATTTGTCAGAGATGCAGCCATTAAAAGGAAACTGAGCAAAATTGATTCGTCAGCCTATTTAAATGTTTTGAAACGCAGCGTATAGGAAAGCATGAAAATAGCCTATTTATTCCAAATGGAAATGGGATATTTTTTTAATTAAAGGAAACTGAGCATAATTATCCGTCAGGGATGCAGACTTTTGAAAAGAAACTGAGCTAAATTGATTCGTCAGGGATGCAGTTTTCTGAATTGAAAGGAAACTGAGCCAAATAAAACAATCCGTCAGACATGCAGCCTTTTGAGTTGAAAGGAAACTGAGCTTAATAGGTCCGTCAGAGGTGCAGCATTTGGAATTGAAAAGAAACTGAGCTAAATAGGAAATTTTGAATTGAAAGGGAAGATCTGTGGGAATTCTGATTAATTGATTGTGGGAATTTTGGAAAAAAAACTAACTGAACACTATTTTAAGACGCTACTGTACACAATGTTATATGTTTTTCCATTCGGGGTAAGAATGTGGAGATTCTGGGCATTTGACACACGTGAAAATGCTACATACAGCTGACCATGAGAGAAGCACGGTTTTTCTAAGTTGACCCCCGCTACCTGTAACGTTTGCCCTTGCGCTTTATTAATTGTCATTGCAAAACTGAGCTTAATAGGGAACTGCCAACTTTTGAATTGAAATGGAAGATCTGTGGGAATTATAGGGATCCGTGGTATAATAACATTTTCACCTTTTCCTACGCCTGTCAAAATTGTAGCACCGATTATGTTCCGTCCAAGATGTGTCACACGCAGCTTTGTCCCGTTACATAACCGAGGAGCATCTAAATTTCAATTGAAGCTTATGTGAGGGCACACCTGACAACTCTAGAGAATTTAGAAACTCTACGGGATATGAAGTGCTCTGTTCTGTGTCCATAACTGTGTCTATTGACAAATACTCTGTTATTTCTCCTGCTACTTCGCTTAATATATCTGAATTTATTTTGTTAACGCTCTCATTTTTTGGTGCAAGAATCGTCCTTTCACATAACCATTTGTCTTCATGCATGTTGTTCGTTAAATCTGACTAAACGCTCGTAATTAATTCGGAATGACTCTGTACTAAATTACAAAAATCTTTCGTCAATTTAACGCAGCCCTCAGCATACGTTTCCAACCGCCCATCGCCAATTTTTAATAGTGTGTCAGCATAATTTCCAGCATTGATATCATTATACAAATGCACTCTCATATTCGTAGTTAAACTGAATTTTGTCACCTTGTTCCATAAAATAGACGACTTGAGGCATGCTTTAATTTCATCTGCAGGTGTGCTCTTTTGAATGACAGGTAAAGTTTGGCGAAAGTCACCAGCCAGTAAAACCACCATTCCTCCCATTACATCGGTATTGCTGCGCAAATCCTGGAGCGTTCGATTTAGTGCTTCTACAGCTTTTTTATGCGACATTGTACTTTCATCCCACACCAAAAGTTTGCATAGTCGTAGCATTATACCTCGTGCACTATTTTTGCTAAAGTTGCAGATCGGCGATTCTTCCTGGGCTAGATTTAGAGGGAGTTTTAAAACAGAATGTGCAGTGCGGCCCCCGCTTAGCAGCGTGGCGGCTATACCGGAGGAATCTACGGCCACAGCAATGTTTTTATCGTTCCGTACTTGCGCTAATAATAAATTTAACAAAAATGTCTTCCCAGTTCCTCCAGGGGCATCTAAAAAGAAAAGTGCACCATTTCCAGATTCAATTTGTCCTAATACTTTGTCAAAAACTCGTTTTTGTTCGGAAGCAAGGGTACAATTGGCTACTTGCTGCTGCAAAGCTGGTATATCGTAGTTTGTTTCACGTATAATTTCATCACTTAGTTCATTTTCGGTTGTTCGCTGAGTTTGCCATTTGCCATTGCCATTACTTTATCTTCAATTTTTCCAAGTGCTTCATTATAAATGTGTTGATTGTATGTCATGTTCGCGTGTGTCTGCTGTTACCTTCGCAAAATATCTTCCGCCATGTACTCTTTATATTTGTCCCACAATTTATGTGCATTAGATAGCCCGCAAGATGATATGAGAGTTGCATAAAAATCCCTAATTTTGGCTGGTGATTGGCACTGCACAGCTTCCTCCATGGTTTCATACCAGTGATTATCGTTTTCTAAAAGATGCAGAGCTTCACATGCTTCTCTATAAGTTGCGCATTCCTGACCGTTGACAGTTTTAAGGTCTTTATATCCTGTAGGACCACGAACATGGTGCAGCAGCAATCGTAAACAGAAACATTCAAAATTAGTTACATGGACGGTATACACACGACCAAGGGCATCTGATGACTTTACACCGGGCCAATTTGCAACAGGCGCGCCTTGAATACGGCGTTTCCACTTCTTCTTAGATGTGTTCCAAGTATAATAGCGGGGGACTTCAGAATATAACAACGTTTTTGCAAAGGGGGTCGGTTTGACAAAGTTGAAAGAAGGCTGTTAGTGTAGTTTGATGCAATTCTTTCTTGGAAATTTCTTTCGGTCGCTCTCCATTTTCTAAGTGCACAGCAAGGTGAGTAACTGTTGGGTGCCTTTCGTGTAAAGGGAAGCCAAGGAGACGCCACGCTGCCTCGTTACTGCTGACATAACGCCCTGCTTGAAAGGTCTGTACTTCATTAACGGGATTTGCCTCACCTTCACTCCTGAGATTAAATATTGCTTGGTCGCTTCCTTTATTTATGTACTTACAGATATACTTGATTGCGCGGACAGAGCTACATGCTTCTACATTAATGTGGGCATGAAACATTTTACATAGAATGGGCGAATACGGGACAATCCAGCTGGTATCTAAGGTTTCGAACGCTCCAGTGCGAGATTTGATTGTAACTTTCCTGCCACCATCTTCGGGAGCTCTGCGTCTGTATAAAGGGTAGCCATTGTCATTGTGCACTGTTTCTTTTAATAGCTGTTTAGGGAATTTCTTTGTACATTTTCTTTCTTTAATACATGGCGATATTGAATTTCGTGCTCCACATGGACCGTGAATCATATTTCGGACGATGGTATCATACAATTCTTTATCTTGCTCAGGATCCGGAATCTCGGCGCTTATTATGTCATCTATTTGGCTGGGCCGCAACTTCCCTTTAAGCCATATTAGAATGTGGGCATGCGGTAATCCTCTTTTTTGCCATTCAATTGAATACATGAAGCACTGCACTTCTCCGAAAATTTTCCCTTTGTTAATTATATACATTAATTTTTGTACTTTTAATCTAAATACTCTAGCAACTAAATCGTGTCTGTCAGTACTTTTTTGGCCCGGCATTAGCTCCTCGGTTATTTCTTTCCATGTGGGATTGCAAGTAAAAGTAACAAAAAGATCAGGTCTTCCGTAAGTTCGTACATAGGCGAATGTGTCTTGTGTGTACTCATGTAGGTAGCGGGGACTGTTAACAAATGATGAGGGCAGAATTACCATTTTACCTAAATCTCTGGAGTCTACATTAGCGTCGCTAGAAACTGCATCTTGTAAATGTATATAATTCTCAACGCACAGCTTTTTTTGATTTAAAGATATATAACGGAGACGTTCACTTTCTACCTTCACATACATGTCTACCAAAAATTTACGAAATAATTGTCTACACCGGGCTAAGAGGTTAAAATCATTTTCTCGCAACATCATATGTTACGCATAAAATCCATACATGATACTTTTTGTTCGAGTAGGCCTTTGTGACCGGGTTAATGAGTGGAATTTGAAAATGATAACCCTCTTGTCCTTTGCAATAAATAAATGGGTATTGCAGAGCGTCATAAAACTTGTGTGTATCGGCTACCCGTTGCAACGTATCATCACGTGCTCGCAAGACAATGTCTCGTGAAGAAAATTGATCACCACTAATTACGGCTGCTATTTCGTTTATCAAAGGTGCATTGTAGCGCCTTTCATGCTCTCCTCGAGGGGTCCGATCTGCGTGAATGACGACTTTATAATCCTCTTCAGGAAGGTTTTCTAAAGCAGTTTTAAATGTTTTGACTAAAATGTTACGTTCATGCAAGAATATTTGAATTTTGAACACTGTGTCTCTCTCAACTCCCTGGATAAATTGGCAGCGACGGTCTACCTCAATTTCTTCTTCACCCATAATTTATACTTGTAAAAATTTATGCTGTTCGTTTTCAGCTGGAAAAAGTGAACCTATTCTATGATAAATTTGCCCTTGCACCGTAAATGTAGGCGAAAATCCCGGCATTATTATTTCCCGGTCAACTCCAAAGGACGTCATTTGAAAGCATGAGTTATATTTCCAGATCCTATCTATCATATAAAAAGAGAGTTTTCAAAGGTTCTTCTGGTTCCCCAAGTAACGGAAGAGACACTTTGCCATTGGAACAGCACATGCCTGCGGTCTCATCTTTCCATTTTAAAGCGCTGCAAAATCGACACGCCTTGTCCATTAGTCCGATAACAACTAACCTGTGATTTTTATAATCAATTAACGGATCATAATTGAATGCTGCGTCATTAAAAACCGACCAATTGTTTCTTTGAAAACTTTGTCGACGTTCAGCTTGGAGCTGTGCATTTGCTTCTCTTCGCGCCTGTGTCTGTTCTGGTGTTTCAGATGCCCTTATAGTAGATTGACGTTCAGTTGCTCAATGAGTCTGTGTTGAGTTTCATCAGGTGTTTGCGCTCTAGGCGGCCTGACGTTCCGCTTGTTCGAATAGCCTTTGCTGACTTTGAGCAGGTGTTTCAGTAGCTCTTAAAGTAGCTTGACGCTCTGCCTGTTCAAGACGCCTCGCTGACTTTGAGAAGGTGCTCAGAAGCTTCTTAAAGTAGCTTGACGCTCTGCCTGTTCAAGACGCCTTCCTGACTTTGAAGGTGTTTCGGAAGCTCTTAAAGTAGCCTGACGCTCTGTCTGTTCAAAACGCCTTTGCTGACGTTTGAAGGTGTCTCAGATGCTCTAAAAGCAGCCTGACGCTCTGCTTGTTCTTGTCTTCTCAGTTCAGCATCTTCTAAACAGGCTGGACTTACGTTTGCGAGGCATTGCGGAAGTAAAAACCTATTTATAAAAAAACGTTAAAATACCTAAAGGAATTAAATTTCCTTTTAAATATATTTTTAAAAACAAAATATCTAAAAGGAATAAATATTCCTTTTAAATATTTTTAAAATCAAAACAACAAAACCAATTCAATACACAACACGAATCCTAAAACGATAGCCAAAATAATCGAATCAACTGAAACCAAATCACAAAACAAATCGCAGAAAACCGAAATCGAAAGCAGTAGTCAATATAAATATAACCAACGAAAAAGAAGTAAGTGTATAGGTACCGTATACACTATCTATACTATTAATATTCCTTTGAAATATTGTTAAACAACCTAAAACAACGAAAACCAATTCACGATTCTAAATAAACAAAATCCAAAATCAAATCCAGAGTCTAAATATGTATAAAGGAATACCAACCAACCAAATCAACAAAACCGATCCAAGAAAATACACAAATCCGAAAATGAAAGCCAATATAAATCCATTCAACCTTAACCAAATCACAAAGCAAATAACAAACAACCGAAATCGAAAGCAGGTAGTCGAATAAGCTACGAAATAGAAACAATTTAAGCGTATAGGTACCGTATGCACTATAAGTTGACGCGCGGCTCAACGGCGGGAGTTAAGTACATGTCAGGAAACATTTCGTTACCGCGTTTTAAAAACCTAGTAACGACATCTAGCGGAATCAATTTAAACTATGTATACGTTAGTTAATAAGAATTTTTTATCAATTTAATTTTTTATCGCTCTCTTCCCGGTCCTGCGTGGAAAAATACAGATCCATACATTTTTTATCTTAATTTTGGTAAAAAGACATAATAATCCAGATATTTCTTACATATTCTTACATACCTTCTGTGTTCGTCCATCGTACCGTCGTCCGTCTTGTAGAATCACGGTGGCGCCACCTAGCTGAATTTAATTTTGCAACATATTCAATTTTCCCACGGGAATGATATGTTTTTCCGCTGAAAAAAGTAGCCTATGTCACTCTACAGCCACCGAACTATCCCCATACAAATAATCATGCCATGCCGACGCTCTGTTGCGACGTGAAAGAAGGACAAACTGTGCAATATATTCGATTTTCCCACGGAATGATGTTTTTCCATGGAAAAGTAGCCTATGTCACTCTACAGCCACCGAACTATCCCCATACAAAAAATCATGCCATGCCGACGCTCTGTTGCGACGTGAAAGAAGGACAAACAAACAAACACACTTTCGCATTTATAATATTAAGTATGGATATGGATACATTGCAATTGAAATATTATATGTTTAGAATTTTATTTAAAAGACATCTTACGCAATGATGCACTCATTGCAGCGGGCTTTTTTATTATCATGTGCGAGCAGCTATGCAGGTCTAGAGAGAGAGACCGGTATCACTGCGACCTAAAAGATCTATTGTGATCGCTGCTATGTCTATAGTTCACTGCTAAGCCCTACGTCCTCAATGAATAGAAGGATTTGCTTAGCTGTAAGCAATTTCGCTTCTTCTGAGTGGAGTATATAGTTTCCCAGATGAGTGCTGCGTTTGAGCATTAAGGGTCCGTAATCAGTTAGGATGTCCTCACAGATGACTTGCCCATTCAGCTTATCTTCTCTGGAGAGTAGTTCTACTGTATACTTTTTATTAAAAGTAAGTAGTGGACGCATGATATCTGATATTATGCATAAGACCGGTGTTTCCTTAATTAAGTCGAGCATGTATCTCAATCTATAGAAAAGCAAGCTCAAACCGCCCTGAGCGTTAAACTAGCCCTCGCCTCCTTGTCGAAATAAAGATGAAGAGGCGTTAGGCCTAGAAGTGCATTAAGAGCCGCTCCATGAGATAATTGCATCGCTCCAGTTTCCATTAAGTAGGCAGTCCTTTGTAAACTATTTAGTTTGTCCACAGTCATCTTTTGGTTGGCCTTATTACACCACACAGTGGAGGCGTAGGTAAGAATTGGCCTCACTATGCTGCTGTGCAGCCATAAGATTATACTGGGACGCAAGCCCCAGTTGTTCCCAACCATGCGACTGCTCGTACCTAAAGCAATTTTAGCCTTATAACATACGCTGCTAAGGTGAGAGTTCCACATTAGTTTTTGGTCAATTGTTACGACCAAGTACTTAAATTCAGTGAAGAATGGTAATTTTTAGCATTAAGTTTTGATGTGACTAATTTGTCTAAGAGTTTCTTTTTGATAAAGGGTAATATTACAGTTTTAGCAGCATTAACTGATAAACTGTTTTCTATGCACCAGTTGTTTATGGTGTTTAGTGCTCTTTGTATGATTTTCCAGCGGGCTTAGCAAAATTAAATTTCTGCAATTGTTCATCGCTTATAGAAAACTATAAAAATGAATGAAATCAACGTTAACTCACGTGACAGTCACGTGACTAAGCGTTGAGATAATATGTTATTCCCATTCATTTTAATAGTTTTTTTTTACTATCGATCGATATGAGATTGGAAACAGTGCAAGCAAGAACGCCGCTATTTGGCGGCAAGAATAATTAGAAGCGTAGGGATAGAACCTAGCCAGACGGACTTCCAGACACCTAACCCACTAGATACTGGAGCATCGAAAAATCTATAAATGTGATCAATATAATATTCACACATTAAGTTGTTATATACAGCTGACTTCAATAAAGGTAGTTTATAATTTGACCGTATGGTTTTTGTATGTATTTTATGCGATGTCTTCGTCAATTGTAAACCGATTTTGATGATTCTTTTTTGGTTATACTTCAGGGGTAATCCTATATAAATTTGCAGAAAAACTCTGCATCTAAAGGTGGCCAAATAGTAGTAGTAATAATAATTAATAACTGTTTAGACGATATTGATATTGTAATATTCCTTAGTCCATTTAAAAGGGTACAAAATTACTTTTAATAAAAAGTAAAAGCCGACGTCAAATAACTGACAATAATGATTTCCCATTCTGAATTCGTTGCTAAGACATAGTCTATAGAAGAATTAATATTAAAATTTTATTTTCACTTTCGAGGACTAAGATGTAACACGTCTCCAAGGCAAAGGAAGCAAAATAGTTTAGCAGTAGAACTAGACATGATGATGAGGCGCCTGTCTAAGGCGCCCCGCCTTAGAGTTCGTAAAAAGGCCACGTACAGATTTTGTTATAATCCTCTTAATAATTCCAAAAAAATAATTCGCTTCAAACAACATAGTTAACACGAACTTTAATGGCAATATTCATTGAAGTACGCACGAGTATTTTGTTGTCATGTCTAAACAACGTAGATAAAGTCCAACCCAAAGGAACTTACGCAATAAATTATGACGCAATTGGCGTTATGAGTCCCCACGCAATATTAATTGTATATTATTTGATTCATAAGTACTTGCTGGTAAAAGTTTAGTTTGAGACATGAATGCGTGGGCTTAAAATGTTAGTGAGCATTTATATTTATATTGGTTTATTTTTAGAGTGAACATAATGCTGTTTATTATTACTGAACACCTTAGTCATTCGTGTAAGGACATCATTCCTGTCTGGGTAGGCTAGTTCTATTTCCACAGGATCATAAAATAAGATATGATTTAAATGATTTAAATTTATTAATGAATAAATTTTCATGTCATAATAATTTAAACTTGACATTTAATTGTTATAATTATAATAATAGAATTACTATTAATAGACTTATTAGATAAGTATTACCTATCCAAATATAATTTAAGACAGATAGCAAATGTGCTATCTTATTGTTTACATATTAAATCAGCTAAGGACTTGGCTACACAGACATCTGCTTCTATTGAGTAGTATAATGACTTAATATGTAATCAGTAATTTGGAATCAGTTCCAAGTAATATAAATTAGCAAAATGAGACACTAAAGGTAATCTATAGCAGTTGTAATTATTATAATAATTTAGAATATAGCTTACAAATCCTTAATTGTATGACTCCAAAAAGCGATAATAAAATTGTTTACACCTGGTGCATCAGAATATACAAGGCATGATAGGCAAAGAGCTAGAATTTGAATTGTTCTTAAATAGCAACAATATTCATATTTTATGTATTACTGAACATTGGTTAAAAGCTTATAACTTAATGTTTAACTTCAGTAATCACCAGGTGGTCAGTTTGTTCAATAGAGAAACGGTTTTAAGAGGTGGCTTTTTAATATTAGCTTGTAAATTATTATCATGTAAAGAACGTAAAGATATTGTGAGCCTTTCTGTTGAGCGAAAGCACCTCATTATTGTGAGCGTCTACAGACCCCCATGTTATACGATACTTTTGAAAAAATTATGGAGGAAGTTTTTGTAAAGCTTAATAAACAGAATAAATCTGTTGTAATATGTGGAGACTTTAATATCAAACTCCTAGAAGCTTCCTTCACCAATATTAAATTTAGATCATTGTTTAAATCAGTCTTTTTAATGTATTTTTAGAGCCAACACGTATTAATGAATATAGTGCAACATGTATAGATTATATACATTTTTACAAATGTTAAGCCGTTGCATAAATGTATAATTCAAAAATTGAGTTCTGATCATTATGGACAATTAGTTTCGTTACCATATGTTCACAAAAAGCAAGTCGATGAGAAAGTTATGTTTATTCCAGTAAATGCACGTCGCTTGGAGAAGTTTAGATGTAAAATAGTGAAAAAACTTCCATCACTTTCATACCAAAATGATCCCAATTTTTTTGTATGGAACATTGTTTAAGCTTATTTGCAATGAATTTGATAATACTTTTACTTATAAAACATTCTCCTTGAATATTCGGAAGGTATTCAATGAATGGGCGACAGTAAGAGTTCATAAGAGCAGACAAAGGTAATATGTACTTTACCATGAAAGGTCATATAATCCTAGCGTCAAATTTAGGGAATATGTAAAAAAATATTCAAAAATATTTAAAATAGTGTGCTCCACAGCCAAGTTTTTGCATTAGAGCAACAAAATTAAGATGGCTTCTAATAAAATTAAAATTAAATGGAGTAAAATTAATAGCGAAACTGGTAAGATCAACACTCGCAATTCGAACTACCAGTTAAGTTTTAACAACAAACTAACTTAATCATATCAAGATGTTGCAATGGATTTTGAGAAATATTTTACTGGTATTCCGATCTTAACCACCGAGAGTCTGAATTCTTCTCCTGCCGTCGCCGAATCATTAATTAAACAAAATGTAAATGCGTGTACAAAGAGAGAGTTTTACATTTCATAAAGTATCATCAAAAGATATTGTAAAATATTTTAAAACTATTGATATTAAGAAAACTTCAGATCTGTGGGGGATTTCCGTTAAAGTTATTGCGTCTATAATAGATACAATCGCGCCTCATCTAGCTATTATTTTTAATACTAGTATCGAATCTGGTGTGTTTCCTTATTTAATGAAGCATAGTAAAGTCATACCTTTATTTAAATCTGGTAGTACATTAGACCCCGCCAATTTTAGACCTATTTCTGTTCTTCCAACAGTTCGTAAAATTTTTGAAAAAAAAATATACTTGAAAAAAAGTTAATTTTTTTATTATAAATAATTAACTTCATAAAAATCAATTTGGTTTCACAAGGGGTCGCATGACAACTGATGCCAGTGTTGAGCTGATTAAATATATCTTTAATGCATGGGACAATTCACAGGATGATTTGGGTATATTCTATGACCTATCCAAGGGCTTCGATTGTGTTTACCATGAAACATAAATCAGGAAAATTCAACACTATGGTGTAAGAAGTGATGCTCTTAAATTAATTATTTCATATTTAAGTAACAGAACGCAAAAGTTGTCATTAACAGTATGAGCTCTTCCGGGTTGATGGTACAAATGGGCGTGCCTCAAGGCTCAATTCTCGGTCCCTTTCAGTTTCTTGTATACATTAATGATTTACCTTACATAGTTGGGGATAACCATGATATAGTATTATTTGCTGATGACACTTCTTTAATTTTCAAATTAAGATGACATTTACTAAAATATGACGAAGTAAATAATGCTAAATTAGTAAATTGGTTCAATGTTAATAATATGCATTTAAGTGGCACTAAAACGAAATGTATGAAGTTCATGACTCCAAATGTCAAACAATTAAATACTAATGTAATTTTAAATGGGGAGGAACTGAGTCTTGTCGATACCACCATTTTTATTGGAATCACACTAGACGCGAAGCTTCAATGGAGCCTCCATATATCAAAACTAGCAAGCAGACTTAGTTCTGCAGCATATGCTGTAAAAAGATTAGAAATCTTACCAGTGTTGAAACAGCTAGACCAGTTTACTTTAGCTATTTCCATAGCATGATGTTGTATGGTAATTTGCTATGGGGAGACGCGGCCGACACTGAAATTATATTTGTTTTACAGACGAGGGCCTATGAGGGCAACACTGAAAGTTTTTAGAACTGGCCACTTGTAAACGATATAATAAAAAATAAGTTCAAATTCTTAAAATGGAACTCTTTGCCAATATTACTGTGTATGAATTTTATTAATTTGTCATTTGTTTACGATTTGGCGGCAAATTGAAAATTGTCTGTGTCACATCAGCATGAATTTAACGCGTGAAAATTTTCGTACAATGATTTTTTATGACTTTCTATGTCATTTAAGTCAACAAGAAAGTTATGGTACACTTCGATTAGCCTTTCACGATGAATCCCCATCTCGTGCCACTGCTTACAACTGGTTTAATGAGTTTAACCGTAGTCGCACTAATTTCGCCGATGATCTGCGTGAGAGACGGTCTTTTACTGATGACAAAATCAGTGTTATCTCGTAATAGCAATTTATGATTTAAAGCCTAAAGTATCGTTGCGACAAAAATTTAAGGAAATAAATATATTAACTTTGGCCTCTAAACACATTTATGAAAATGTAATGTACGTACACAAAAATAAAAGTAGTTTTACAAAAATAAGTGATATTCATTCTGTAAATACTAGGAACAGACACAAGCTAGTAGTATCAGTTACTCGACTTCACCGAGTCAGTTATTCATTCTTGGGGCGATGTATACGCTTTTACAACAAAATTCCAGAAAATATTTTCACAAAATTCCAGAAAATATGTTCACCGATTTATCGAATTACCGATAACATGCATGTTCACACTATGTTATAAGATCTAAAAATGTACCATGTTTTATGCAAATACATATTATTATTATGTGGGGTATCTATATAGTTTTCTCATCTGGTTGGGCTGTATAAATATATAATTGTAAATGAAAATAATAAACATACATAAATATCAATAAAATAAAATAAATACATAAAAAATTACATAAATAAATAAAAACCCAACCAGATGGAAGCCCTCGGCAGGGGAGACCAAACGGCCGAGGGTTAGGGGGAAAGGGAAAGAAACCGGCGGACGATGCGGACGATATCGAGGAGCACCGCCTTCTGCATTTGAGCTTGGAGCGGTCCGTCACGGAGTCCCAGCCTCAGATGACTCGAGAGGCTGACTGGGATTAAACCGTTCGCAGAATCGATTACAGGTATAATTTCGGTCGGTAGTCCACCCCACATGTCGGTCACCTCGTGAGCCAGGTCCAGATATTTTGTTCGCTTATCTGTTTCGGCTTTCACGAGGTTCTCGTCATACGGAATGGTAATACATAAAACATAAATAAAATACATAAACACTCACGCCTGTCACACAGAGGGGTAGGCAGAGACTACGGACTTCCATTTGGCACGATCCTGGCACACCTCCCTCGCCTCCTTTACATCCATATTCTACGCATACACGCACGTCGGTTAAGGGTACTCCTAATCTGGCCCATTTTAATATATCGCCAATTTGGTCGATAAACCTTCGTCTAGGGCGTCCCTTTCCGACTCTGCCGTCACTTCTGCAGCATAAATTTGCTTTGTCACTCTCTTCGTTCATTCTTTCACATGACCAAACCACCGAAGCATTCCTTTCTTAATCCTGGTCACAACGTCATCTTGCAAACCACACTTCTCTTATCACTATTCTTCACCCTGTCATTCAGATTCAGCCCTAGCATAATCCTTAATGACCGCATTTCTACAGCATTTATTCTACTCTCATGCTTCTTCACACCCAACTTTCACTGCCACATTAAAGTAGGGACTAACACAGCATTATGAATTGCCAAACGTGCCTTTTGACACATTTTGACTCTTCACAATAGCGTGTAGAGCCCCATTCACTCTATTTCTGCGTTCACTCGTCGTTCTATATCCTTATCATATCTACCATCCCTGCTAAATAAACATCCCAAATATACAAACTCATCCACTTGCTCAATCAACTCCCTTCTATTCTTATTTCACATAACGTTTTACTTTCTTCTCTTTCAAAAACCATCATTTTCGTTTTGCGTTCACTTTCATACCCTTTCTTTTAATGACCAGTTCATTAAAGTAACCATCATTGCAACTCGGCCGCGACGATGCAAATATGACTTGATCATCGGCGTACAAAGGCATTTGACGGTTAACTCACCCATTCTCAACCCACATTCTTCAACTTTCAAAGTTTGCAAACAACTGTCCATAAATAGGTTAAACAGCCATGGGAAGCTACACAGCCCTGTCTGACACCTTTTGGATGCCAAACCAGTCCGAGTAGACCCGTTGATCCTGACACAAGCACTAGAGTCCCTATAAAGAGACCTTAATGCCTGTATCAAACCAGCGCTCAAACCAAATGAGTTCAGTGTTTGCCATAACACATTCCTGTCTACTCTGTCATAAGCCTTTTCCAAGTCCATGAACACAAAAACTTTCTGGTTTTGGCCAAAACTTCTCCGCAATCATGCATGGAAAATACTTGATCCGTACACCCATTCTCTTTCTAAATCCAGCTTGCACATCCCAAATTTTTCCATCAGTTTCTTCCATAACTCTTTCAATTAACACCTTATACAGTTTACCCACAATGCTAAGCAAGCTGATACCAGTAGTTTTACAGTCCTGCTGTGACCCTTTTCCCTTATATATTGGGACTATAACGGCTTTGCACCAGTCTTCCGGTACCCTTCAGTTCCCAACATAAATTAAACAAGGTGTACAGCAGGCCTGCCACCTCCCTCTCCAGCCCTTAGCATTTCAGGTGATACTCTATCATATCCGGCTGCCTTACCTGCTTTCATGCTTTTCATTGCTTTCATTATTTCATCTACACTTATCTCCTACCTCTCTCCACTTCTTTCAGATTTCCATTTCACTTAATTCAGATGACTCTTCACTCATAAACACGCTTTCAAAGTCCTTCCATCTCTTTAAACTCGAAACATCATTCAGCATACAGCCATTCTCGTCTCGTATAGCATTCATTCTAGGCTGTTTCAATTTCCCCTAGCAGTTCTTACGAGTTTCCAGAACATTTTAATATTTGCCTGGAAGTTGTCAGATATCCTTCTATCATTCTTATCCGTTCTTTCTTGCTTTTCCTTTCAACAACTTCTTTTACTCTCTTATTTATAAGTCTAAAGTCTGCCTTTTTCTTTCAATCATCATTCATGCCAAATTACCAGCTTTGGTTGCCAGTAAATCTAGCCATGCTCTCTTCAACTTCCATCCGTACCTCATCATCCCACCACAACGTATTATTTTTCCTTTCATTCGTTCTCTTACCACCACATACTTCGGTGGCTGCATCACAAAACTTTCTTAACATTATTCCATACAGTCTTCAGGTCTAAATCATTCATACATATTTCATTCAAACCATTTATATTCTCTCTCAGTCTACATTTATACTTCTCTTTCACACCTTCATCTTGTAACCTCTCTGTTCTTATACGCTGTAACGCAGTGGTAGACACAGATGTCCGATGCCGCCAACGCTTGAATAGACCATTAATTCGACATAAGATCAAGTAATAATCCGTCCTAACGTTGGAACTCCGGTAAACCCTTGTATCTACCACTGCGCTCCGCATTCTTTCATCCACAATTATGAAATCTATCATGCTTCTATCATCACCTCTTTCCCATGTATACATGTGAATCCTCTTATGGCGAAAGAAAGTATTCGTCACAAAAAGATTCTTTTCCACACATACGGCGAGGAGGTCTTCACCATTCTCATTTACACTTTCATCGCCAAACGTTCCTAATATCCTTTCATAACAGACCTCTTCACCCCAACCCTTCCATTAAAATCTCCTAACATAACAATATTTTCATTTCTTACATTTCTACACCATCCTTACCATGTCCCAAAACTGTCTCCGGATATAAGTGGGTTAGAGATGTCTGGGGCGTACACCCTATCACAAACAACTTTAAGCCCACTTTCATTCTGTATCCATAGCAGCCTTGGGCTTACATTCATACTATTTCACACATTGACCATTCTTCTGGAAAGGATGACTGACTCCTGGCATGCCCGCTCGGTCTCGTCTACACCAGACCAGTAAGCGGTATACATGCCATGTGCAGTGGCATCCTTTCCTTTCGTTTCGTCTCATTTACACATAACACATCTATTCTCTATCATCCATCATTTCGCATACTTCATCCATCTTATCATTCATTGCTCACATACATTCAGCGTAGCCGACGGGCCTCCGCACCACTTTCGCCTCCGGGAGACAGAACGTGACGGGTGGCGAACCTCGTCACCGGTTTTCTCCCGAGATTCTTCGCACCCTGCCCCATTAAAGGCGCCGGGAACCAGCCATTTTATTTGTTGGCTCATGGTGCGACTAAGGGGTAGATTTACGCCGCTACCATACGGCGAGAGCCGAGTTCATCCTTCGGCTTTGTCGCTCGCTTAGCACCACCGGGGACACGTGTAGGGTGGGCCTAGGGTTAGGTGGTCGAAGCCTACGGACGCGAGCGACTCATCCCCCCAATTTTTAGTCGAATGATAATGTCGACCAAAAATATCCTTGACTGTGCCCGGTCGATCAGCACAATATCAAGCTTATTCGCAAGAATGGTCCTGTCTGTGATGATGGCCCGGTCCCAGTAGATTAATAATATTTATTATAATAATAATATTATTATTATTATACAAAATTTGACCTGCTCAAAGTTCAAAAACTTTATTAAACTAAGTTTGTATAACCCGTATTATAATATTAAGGAATTCATTCATAGATAATAACCCATGGGAATGAGGTGATCGCTACCAAGCTCTTTCTAATTTGTTTTGTGTTGTTAATTGTGTAACATACGTTATTGTAAGCTGTTATTTAAAAAAAAGTCCCGCTGGGTTTCTTGCTGGTTCTTCCTAGGACAGAGGTTTTTTTTCGAACCAGTGGTAATTAAACAATAGAGTGACTTTCAATAAGTATTATTTATAATCTATATTGAATAAAAAAAGTTTCTGTTTCTGTTTCTGTTTCCGCCATCAAGCAGCATTGCCTGCACTGCTGTGCTGTTCCTTCCGCTATGGAGTCTAAATACATTCTATCTTAGTCCTTGGAGGTGATAACGTACCCTTTTTTTGAATATTAAGGGTTACAAACGACAACGACAATAAACGAGCACACAGTCCACAAGATGGTAAGTAGATGCTGCATTCTATTGACTATGATGTTCACGTATTAATATTTAATGATGAATATATTGATTGATTGATTGATTGATGACGTTTGTCTAATGATATTTTAATTTCTTACTTCACACAAAACAAAATTTACCATCTAGGGCTTTATTGTTTCCTCACCATATAACACCAGATGGTAATGTAGTCAAGCGCTGGGATATAGTAAAATAGGTAAAAAAAATATGGATTTGTATGAATTCACTTTCATTTATTTAACCTATTTGTCGATTTACCCTATAATTCTTCGATTCTACCACTTCAAAGTTGCGGCCACAGTTAGTGTATAATAATAAAAAGGGACAGGTTTACAATTTGGAGAGTCATAAAACGGAATCACAGAAAGAAACCTCCAAATAATCTCGTTTATTGCATTAGGGCAAAACTTAGCAGGAAAAAGCAGTATCGGATATCTATCCCTTCATAAAAGTCGTAAATTAATTTATATAATGGAAAATTGATATGCGTAGCGACCTAACGGCTTTTTGTTCTCAAAAGTGTGTTATCTTAGTAAAAACTTATTTAATATAATTATAGAAAACACCCTCGTGTATTTTTTGTGAGATAATAATTATTATATTAAAAAAAGGAACTTATTTGAACAGCTCAAAGACACAACTACAAAGAGAGCAATTTTAAAACTAAAATATGTACTGTACTACTAATCTTAAGCTTATTGTTTACCGTAACAATAGCCGTAACTTAAAAATAAAGAAGACAAAGAATAAATTGCGCGATAATAGGGAATTTCTTAGCGCAGTTTTGCGTACCGCATTCCGTATTATATAATGCTACTAGCGATTCACCTCGGCTTTGAGCGGGCGATTTATGGATCTCAACAACAGCACCACCTATCGGGTCCAACTATAGCTAAGAACCATCCGGGTAGCCCCATATGTAGCCCATAAAAATATCAAAATCGGTAAAGCCGTTTAGGAGGGGCAGAATTACGAACACACACACACCGGAATTCTATATATAAAGATTTAAAATTCTCATAACAATAAATTCATGCATTATATAACTCATTATAAGCTAGGTAAATGTATTAATAACACGTCCTATAAATTCTGTAACAAATTCAAAATTTATTCACAAAGAAGGCAAATGAATATAAATGAAAATAAAAGTATTGCTGTCTGTGATGCGAAGTTGTATACAGGTCATTACGCTAGATGAATAGCTCATAGGCATCCTGTTACAATTTTTAGCTACGAGCTACGTACAAATGCGGTAATGGATCCTTTTCCTTTTGAAATCCAGAATCACGCTTCGTATTTGATTACTTCTATGGTAATTTTAATTTGAATGTGCCTCTCTCTGTGCACTCCTCTTCTGTCTAGGAGCCACTCTGGTTAGGTACCACCCTTCTATCTATTTTAGCGCACTGCTGTACTCCGGGGTATAGAGAGCCAGTATAATTACAAGTTCTATGGCATTCCATCTTAATCCACAGAGTAAAAAACGCATCTGTAGCCTTCTTTGGTTGAAGTTGATGAAATAAAATTTCGTTTGTCACTTCAATTTTATATAAAAAAAGATTTTATATATCTTATTCTGTTTTAGTTAACCCTAATAAATTGTGTAGTAGCTGCTTCCAATTAAATTTTCATTTATAATTACATATAATTTCAATAAATTAACCACACCGCGTATTGGCGGTGTAAGAATATCCACTACATGGGTGTCGTAAGGGCCAACTGGAGAAAACTAGAAATGGAAATGTGCAGTAGCATTTTGCATAGCATATGCTGCAGAACTATGTTTGATAGATAGTTTAGATATATGAGAGCCCCATTGAAGCTTCGCGTCAACTGTAATTCCGAGTAAAACAGTGGATTAAACAAGGCTCAGCTCCTACCCATTTAAAAGAACACTGGTGTGCCCCTGCTTAAAATTAGGTGTAGTGAATTAAATATATTTATTTTATTACAGTTTAAAAGCAAATTATTGACGTTAAACCAGTGTATTACTTTTGATATAGCATTATTCACTTCGTCAAATTTTAATAATTGCCTTTTAGCTGTACAGAATTAGCTATAAAATTAGTGGAGTTCAATGTACTACCAGATTTAAATAAAGATACCTTACTTTGTTTCGTTAAATGAAGAAACACACCAGATTTGATACAAGCATTGAAAATAATAGTAGGTTGGGATGCGATTGCATCTATTAAAGACGCAATAACTTTAACGAAAATCCCCCATAGATCTTCTGTTTTCTTAACATCAATAGTTTTGAAATATTTTACAATATTATGAAATCTCTATATTATGAAATGCAAATTCTTTTTTACAGACATTTACATTTTGTTTAAGTAATTACTCGGCGACAGTAGGGGAGAAATTCAGGGACTTTGTAGTCAAGATCGGAATGTCGTTAAAATATTTTTCAAAAACCGTTGCAACATTTTGATCTGATTTGCTAAAATTATTGTTAAAAATTAATTTAAAATTTGAGTTGTGTATTTTATCTCGCCAGTTTCGCTGTTGATTATACTCCAAGTCATTTAAATTTTATTAGAGGCATTCTTAATTTTGTTTCTTAAATGTAAAGACTTGGCTGTGGAACACGCTCTTTTTAATATTTTGGAATATTTTTTACATACCTATTCTCTAAATAAAACACTATGATTATATGATCTTTCATTGTAAAGGTCATTTAAATTTTGTCTACTCTTATGGATTCCTACTGTCGCCCACTCATTAAACGATTTGCGACTGTTTAAAGAGAGTGTTTTAGAAGTAAATATTTTATTAAATTTAAGACTAAGCGCTAAGTTGTTGTTCACATGTAAGAAACAGCGACGTCACAGCGGGTGAACTGCGGGTAGTCGTAGGTCATAAACACCGTCCGTTATTGTATAATTTTAAAATGTTTTTGTTAATTACTCACGAAAAAAGTTGAGTCCAAATTGGGATAGACACTATTAGAAAGCTCGTTTCACGACTTTTTAAAATATATATAGCACACTATAAGATAATCACTTTTTCCAGCGATTTTTGAATAAAATGTACGGAGCTCTTAAAAACGGTGTTGCTTCGAAAGCCTACGGACGGTTTCTCTTATAATGATCCATATAAATAGTATTATTTTTATACGGAAAAAATGGCAAATTTTTCACTATATTACTTCTAAATCTCACTAAGCGGTGTTAATTTATTGAAACAAGCACAACTTTAGAACTATAGGTTGTAGTGTGAACAGACCTTTAAAGACCTTTTTATTTAGTATTTAGAAACAATTTTTAGTTTTATTACTTTTAATCACAATATCTAAAAATTGTCAATACCTGAAGCCATAATATGTTATTCTGATCTTGAAATTGTGAAGTTTTAATTTATTTTTTAAACTAAAATTTGCTTTTTGATGCATGAATTTAATTTTTAATTTTAAGGCATTTGTGATATAGGAAGGGCCTTGAATGAATTGGAGACGTGTTGCTTGTACAAGAACTTTAATTATACTACTGCAGCTTATTCTACCTTAAAACTAATATATACAATTGTGGTGGCTACACTACACCTCCCACCGACAAAAAAATATTAAAATAATTTTTTTTTTTTATATATAGCAAAAACTTAATCTTAAATAAAGTCTTACATTCTAATTATGTATATATAATATTTATCTTGGCTTGGGTAGGGTGGTTGGCCAAACGCCCTATGCACATAATAATTCCGTAGTCACAATATGTATGTTTAAGCCTTAATGCATTGTTGCATTGTTGATGCATTATGTTTGACAAAATCAGGTTTACATTCGCGAACGTATATTATATTGCTCGACACATCACTGTAACACACTAAGATACTGAGTTATTTAGTTACTTATTAAGTCTTATATAGTAATGTGAATGACATTAAATAGTACCCTTCCTTTATATATTTATTCACATTTATATTTATAATTTTATAGTTTATACTTCATTTATTTATACTTTATATTTGATTAAACATTTCATGATCCACACAAATAATTAGATATTAATATTCTACCATTTTTCAGAAAACTGACTTATAAAAGTTAAAACATATGATTGAATGTTCAATAAATATAAAAGCAAAATATTATATTTCATTTTAAGATATTATTCATTAGCATAACAACAGCCAGATCAAAATACAAGTTGTAATCGCAGCCGCGTAAATGATTTATGACTTTGTCTTCAATTTCAAAGTACGTTTATGGGAACATTTGCGATTGCATCATGTATCATACCTAATTTCAACATAACTTACAAAATGTTTTATTATGAATACACTTAAATGTATCTGAAATTATAGTATTACACATTTTTTAATTTACGTAGTTAAGATCTTTACATTGCATCGTGTCATAATACGTTTACATACATTATCAAGTATTTATTATAAATTAATGTTATTTATCATTAATAGTCGAAAACGCATTATTACATTCTTTTAAGATTTCATGACTGCTAAGGAATATGTTTATCTAATTTGAAACACAAATTTATAAAAAAGATAGGCTATTACACAGATATAAGTTTTTTTACCAAAATATATGTTGTATAAAATATTTTAACATAAAAAATTTTTTTTTTTTTTAAGTATATAATAATATAATTTTTGGTTTCATTGTCTATAGTTGAAAGCAACTTATAATAATAGCGGATTAATACACTTTGGACTACCAAATTTAGTTTAAAATTGTACAAATTATACATTAAAAAAAAATAACATAAAAGAAATTTAAGGTAGAGTTATTGTAAATAAGAATCAATGTAAATATGCAAAAATCTTGTAAATTCATATAAAATATTAGTGTAAAATAATTAAATACGCGAAAATGTGTTTATAATATTTGATTAATATTTTTTTTTTTACGTGTGGTTGTGTGGATCGATAATATAGTTACTACATGTGTAACTTCTGAATAGCGTTTTGGGTAGCATTAATAGCCCTAATACAGAAATGCAAAATAACTACATATGTCACTTTTAGATTTGGTCGGGGATCCCCTTATCACCTCACTTTAATTGTTCTCATGTCTTTGTATGTTATTTATTTTCATAATAACACTACTCTCATTTCCTTTGTTTTCGATTGTCAGGCCTTTTTTTTCATAATTCTTGTAGGTACTTTAATCCTTTGTTAATATTTTTGACCTTAGCTAGCTTTATTAATTAGATATCGGGAATCGGAGTTTTAATTCACCTCATTTATATTTTAATTCATGATATTTATCATGCGGGTACTTTATACATATGGGCCCCCCATTTACTTGGGTATTATATTACATTTTCATTACATTCCTTTCATTTTATTGGTACATAAACTTTTTTTTATCATACTATATCAAGGTTATAGTGTACCTTACTGTGCACAACCTTGAGGTCTACGTTTAAGTCATTTAAAGGACTCCAACAATTGTCACGGAGGAAACTAAGTTCACACTATGATCCAATGAAGGATATGACCTCAATGTACCATTATTAAAGGAAAATTTAAGACTCTCTGGTCCCCAACAGTATAATATGAGTAAACTCGTTCACATCACTTGTACTGAAGGTGTTGTTCCCTAGCACCAGTTACCTGATTTTATCATCCAAACATGGAAACATACCCTGCTCGAGGACTATATGCTTTACCAGTGATGGACGTTCCTGTATCTCCATTACTTATTTATGCAGGTCAACTTTGTTTTATTTCTATTTATTTCTTTTACATTTATAGTATTTATTAATCATTATTTAATTGTACCAAGATTATGGACAATATTCCTATAAAACCTAGCATAAATTCTCATTTCCTCATTGATAATACATTAAAACTTATTCGCATTTAATCGTTTCGAACAACCTTAAAATTAATCGGTTATTAGGTTTTCCAAACTCTCAGCTGATCAGGCTGATTGTATGTATATGCTAACCTCCGATAATTTTTCTTACCTATGCCACACTTTCTACTTATATTTCTATCAATATTTTTCATTCATAATGATAAATTCTGTAACTATCCATAAATTTACTTACGTCTTTTACAAATATATCATATAGTCTCTGTAATATTTAGTTACATCATTATCAGTCCGATTGAGCCGCTAAATATGTAATAAAAAATTAATTAATTAATTGTATACATAATATAATCTGCCAAAATCATATTAAACGAAGTAAATATTCTCATATTCTACACAAGTAAGTACTATTTTCGAGAAAAGAATAAATTATAATAGTTAAAAGCTTATGATTTAAAAGTTCAAACAATATAAACCAAAAATAAATTTTAAAAATTATTACATTTCATATTTTAAATAAAAATGAATAAAACAAAGAAATAATAATGGAACATAAGTCGTCATCACTATAACGTCAAGTTGTATATAAACCAAGTTTATATAAACAAAACATTAATTTATTTAAACATTGAGAAGAACAATTTTGATTTTTAAGAGGTTATATTATATAATAACTTTAAGGTTATTTATTAAAGGTTTATTTATTTATAACTTTAAATTGTTTTAAGGTTTTCATACCTTTAGAAAAGATGAAAATAATTATAACTTTATTTATAGCGATTTTTAAATTTTTAAATTTAAAAAAAATTGGGTTAAATTAAAGCATATATTTTTTTAGAAAAGTGTTGAATGTGTAGAATTAGTTTGTTGAATGTTTAAAATCCTTTTCAAAATTGTATACATTTTATATTAAAAGACTACAGAAAAAACCACGAAATGCAAAGTGTTATTTTAACCATATTTTGGGAATTAAGTACGTAAAAATTTAATCTTTCATATTATTTCATTATTCTTTGCAAAACAATTACTGAATAAAAGTGAATATAAAATCGTCTAGTGCCAAATACAAATGCCACTGAAACACTTACGTAACTTAATTTATAATATTGTAATATGGTTCTTTTTAGAAACAATAATAAAATAACAAATAAATCGTTAATATTAAGTATCTAATAATTAATTTAAACTAAAATATATGAAATACTAAATATATGAAATACAGAATATTTAATACATAACTTTTCTTTTATAATAGTTAAAACTTTTAAAGAAATCTTATAAAGAAATGACAAAAATAGGCTGATTCGATGTTACCTCAAATTTTCTTTTTTGTTCTTTTGGCTCAATTTTCATATTCTTCTGGACGAAGTTTTAAAAGTACAACTGTTTCTTTCCTTTTAAAATTAATCTGCCGTTTCTTGAATTTTGAACTTTGTCATCATATAAAAATCCACATTTTATTTTCCTCATCTGATTTTAGCTGTTTTTGTTGTTTTGTTGCTTGTTAGCTGTTGTCTTCATACACTATACATACTTTTTAATTTTTAGTTAGTTTCTATAAAATTATTGTTGTGGCCTCTTTTCGTATTTGTCATAATATTATTTACTTGTATTGTCCGGTGTTGCGTCATTTCCAGTTAATTTGTATTTAATTTATTTTTGTTAACAATTTTTTTTTAAATTAATGAACATTTGTAGGCCGTGGCGGTGCGCGTGCATTGTAGCAGCGCACCGCCTGGCAGGGTCGCCATGTGATATAGGAAGGGCCTTGAATGAATTGGAGACGTGTTGCTTGTACAAGAACTTTAATTATACTACTGCAGCTTATTCTACCTTAAAACTAATATATACAATTGTGGTGGCTACACTACACATTATTTAAGTCTAGACTAAATTATGTTACACAAATTTTGACATTGTGTAGTGTAAATTTCGTCTCGATATTGTCTATAAATACCATCCTTAGACTTTGAAGAATGACAATGACAATGAATGAAGTGAATTTTGGATTGTAAATGCATAGATGATAGATGTCAGTATCAATGGGTGACAGCATACCTTAACCATCAGGTGGACTGTGCGCTTGTTTAACACTCTTATGCCGACAAAATATCACAAGACTGAGAAAGTGATGTGGTAAGTTTAAGTGTTTATATGCATATTTTTTTTATAGAAGAGGAGGCAAACGAGCATACGGCTCACTTGATGGTAAGTGACTACCGCCGCCCATGAACAACCGCAACACCAGGGGAATTGCAGGTGCATTGCCAGCCTTTTAGAAAGGAATAAGCTCTTTTCTTAAAAGTCTCTAAGTGCTATCGGTCCGGAAAAATTGCCGGTGGTAAACAATTCCACAGAGAAGTTGTACGAGGAAGAAAACTCCTAGTAAAACACACAGTGGTGGACCGCCAAGCATCCATATGGTGAGGATGGTATCGTGAAATTTGACGCGACGTGCGTTCGTGAAATTTGGCGGCTGGAATTATTCCGAACAATTCCTCAGAGCACTCCCCGTGGTAGATGCGATAGAAATTGCAAAGGGATGCAACATCTCTACGCAGCGCCAGTGAATCAAGCCGATCAGAAAGAACTCGGTCGTCGACGATTCGAACCACTCTGCGCTGGATGCGGTCAAGTGAAAGGAGCTGGCATTGGGGTGACCTTTACACCGCTTGCGTTACTAGATGTGTCTAGCTACCGAGAGCTTTAATTACATTTATAATTAGCATAATCACTTGCAGTGCGGAGATAACAAATAAAGACAAATAAAGCAGTCGTAACTGAATCGAGTATATTAGGTGTTTATTGGTGAATCTCATTTTGAAACGGTAGTAAATTAAAATACATGTTGGCGATTCAAAAATGAAATTTTAAATTCTTACGTATAAAAGTAAAAAGTTTTTAATTCACTTCAATTTATCGTTGGCGATATTATAGAATAGAGTAAAAGTACCTCATAATATTTTGCCTTAAATGCTTAAAGTTTCTTTAGATATCCAGTTAGCTCATGGATGTAAAGATAAGGACATGTACCAATGTGGAGCAAAATCACTTGTATCATGCTCTGAAATTATTTCTGAATATCTCTGTATAACACTTTTGACTTACTTTGCAGCGCAAATCGTAATCGTAGTCTACGATTTACCGGATATAGTTTGCCTTTTGATATAAAATTAGTGGGATATTTTTTACAACATTTGTCGAAAGGTATGAACATTATGAATTATTTGTTCAACTGAGATATATCAGCTATTTTTAAATTTTAGTGTATGGCTTCTGCGAAAATTATTATAAATGCTATTTATGATTTACCACGTGTTTGATAGTAATCCCACCGTGAGAAGGGTGCATGTGTGAGAAACTATGAAATTGGGGACGTCCAAAGTCTGCCAACTGGCGTTTGAAGCAACTCAACGGCTCCATGCTTGCATCATAATAACATTTTTTTTATTTCATGTTTTTATCTCTTCATATTATAAAAATCAATTGCTCTCCCTTAGTCCCGCTAAAACTCAAACACAGTTCGACCGATTTTGATGAAATTTTTGGTGTGTTTGACTGAGTCCCTACATGGTTTAGATTCACTTTTGAACCCGGTAGGTATCGCTGTTGTCGAGATCTACAAATCACTCGTGCGAAGTAAGGCCGGATCGCTAGCTACAAATAAGTATGTAGTATGTAAAAATACTTTAATTGTCTAGCTCGCTTAGAGACTTTGAGATGTTTTTATTTAGCCTATACATAAGAGGGATGAATGTAAATGTCTATGAGCCCCAGCATTTACTTACTATTAGGTGAATTGTGTGCTCGCTTGTCATTCTTATTCTATGACAAAAAAATAAAATAAAATTATAACCTTTCGTGTGCGCAATTCGGCTTCAACTCAGTAAATCTACATCTGATGCTTTTAATGGACGTATAACTTATATTTTATGAATATGGATAATAACAAAAAGCAATTTTTGTATGCATAGATTTGGCGAAGGTATGTGACACTGTCTCCATTCAACTTTTGAAAAATAAACTACACAAGCTTGGACGCTAGTGAGGGGCAAGCAATTAATTTTTTTTTTCAAATGTTGCCTTTCTGAATGATCTCTATACGTAAATATAGAAAACTGGATAAATACCGATCTTTCGTTTCTCACAACGTATCGCAGGCCAGTATTTCAAGTCCAAAGCTGTTTCTAATATAAATTAACAAACTTATTTAATCAAATGAATTTCTCAATTGGTAAAAATGTTCCATTCGTAGATGACACTGCTCTTTTATTAAGTGGTGATACATGGATTTATCGTCCACAAGTCTCTCGTTAAGAACGTTGTAAAGATTGTGTCAACGAGGGTTGCGTACCTAATACTCAGAATAACCAAACGGTGTCCGCTGAAGTTCATACAGGTTTACGCACCAACCTCGGCACATCCCGATGAGGAGGTGAAAGAAATGTATGAGGATATCTCTAAAGCCATGCATTCCTCCAAAACCCACTATACGGTGTTAATGGGAGACTTCAACGCAAAACTAGGCACAAGAGAGAACGGTGAGCTGAAAGTAGGGAAATTCTGATTAGGGCAACATAACCCAAGGGGCCAGCAGCTGGCCGAGTTCATGGAGAAAGAGGGACTCTTTATGATGAATTCTTTCTTCCAGAAGCGGCCCCATAGGAAGTGGAACTGGTCGAGCCCCGACGGTTCGACAAAAAATGAGATTGACTTCATTGTGACGACTAGACGGCAACTGTTCAGTGATGTCTCAGTGATCGCGAGGGTGAAAATTGGTAGCGATCACCGAAAGGCACACTGAACCTAAACGTTAAGTTGTAGAAGTGTCGTCTAATGAAGTCAACGCTCCGTTCCCCCCATGCTCTAATCCAAAGTCCTGAAACCGTTCAGCTCGAGTTACAAAATCGTTTTCAGTGCCTAGAAGATTGCAATTTAGTGGAAGATATGAATGATAAGCTCGAGGAAACTGTCCATGCGGTCGGAGTTAAGTTTTGCAAGACCTGTCGCAGACGAACACAAAAACTATCCGATCGCACTCTTAATCTCATGGCTGTTAGACGGAAAATGAAGCTGCAGTCTTCAGTAGATTTGATAGCATACAGGCAACTGAACAGACAGATCTCCAAATGCATGCGGCGGGACTTACGAAACTTTAATACTGCTCGTATTGAGGAAGCGATTGAGCGGAACCAGGGCTCCGAAGTCTTTGCCAGAGATCTCTCTGCCAGAAAGAGCCAACTATCGAAGCTGAAGAGCTAATGTGGCTAAAGCTGAGATTTTGAGTGAGATTGAGAGGTTCTATGGGCAGCTGTACACGTTATCGTTGGAGCCACACGCAAGTGTGAATAACGATCCAAGAGCAAGTCTTATACGACAATATTCCGATGATATCCCGGACGTCAGTCTGAGCGACATTTAAATGGCTCTTCAGCACCTTAAAAACGGCAAGTCCCAGGGCAAGGATAGAATTACAGCGGAGCTTCTGAAAGCGGGTGGAAAACCGGTACTTGAAGTCCTTCAGAAACTATTTAATTCCGTCTTCCATGGTGGCACTACTCCGAAAGTGTGGAGCAGAAGTGTGGTGGTGTTGTTCTTCAAGAAAGGCGACAACGCTCTCTTGAAGAACTACATACCGATTTCCCTCCTGAGTCGCGTCTACGTGCTGTTTTCAAGAGTCATTACGAATCGTCTCGACGACATCAAGCCTCCCGAACAAGCCCGTTTCCGAAAAGGCTTTAGCACCATAGAGCACATACATACCTTTTGGCAAATTGTACAGAAGACCGAAGAGTACAATCTGCCACTTTGTCTTGCGTATGTGGACTATGAGAAAGCCTTTGATTCCTTCGAAATTTGGGCGGTGCTGCATTCCCTTCAGCAGTGCCAAGTGAACTGTCGGTATATCGAAGTGCTGAAGTGTTTTTTCAGTAGGGCTACGATGGCTATCCGAGTACAGAACCAGAGTACAAACCTATCCAACTGCAGAGAGGTGTAAGACAGGGTGACGTAATATTCCCGAAACTCTTCACCGCTGCATTGGAAGACGTTTTCAAGCTACTGGACTTGAAAGTATACGGTATTAACATCAATGGCGAGTACATCGCTCATCTTCTATTTGCCGACGATATAGTCCTTATGGCAGAATCGCTGAAGGACTTAAGCACTATGCTGAATGACCTCAATAGTGTCTTCCAACGGATAGGTCTTAAGATGAACATGGACAATACAAAGATCATGTATAACGTCCATGTCACACCTATGCCGGTAGTTGTTGGGAGCACTAAGCTCGAAGTTGTTGACGAATATGTTTACCTGGGACAACTAGTCTGACTAGGTAAGTCCAACTTTGACCGAGAGGTCAATCAACGGATTCAACTCGGCTGGGCAGCGTTCGGGAGTTTACGACACATCTTCTCGTCAGACATACCTCAAAACCTGGATTATAAAACCAGTGCGTGTTGCCAGTGATGACCAATGGATCTGAGACGTGGTCCTTCACTGCTAACCGTATGAGGAAGAAAAAGTCACTCAGCGAGCTATGGAGGGGCTATGCTCGGCGTCTCTCTGCGTGATAGACTTAAAAACGAGGATATCCGCAGTAGAACCAGAGTAACCGACATAGCCCAAATAATTAGTATGCTGAAGTGGCAATGGGCCGGCCATATAGCTCGAAGAACCGACAACCAATGGGAAGAAATGTTCTCGAGTAGCAGCCTCGTACCGGCAAACCAAGTGTAGGGCGTCCCCCCACTAGATGGAGTGACGACCTGGTAGGGCATCCAGGAAGTCAATGAATGCAGGTGGCTCGGGACCATGCTTTGTGGCATTCCTTCTGGGAGGCCTATGTTCAGCAGTGGACTTGTGAAGGGCTGTATTGATGAATGATTATGATGATGATAACTAAGGCAAATATCCCCTTATGAGGCAATCTAGGGGGGAGGCCTATGTTCAGCAGTGAACTGTAATATACTGTAACAGTAACGGTAGCATGGGAGGAAGCATACTATACAATATGCCCAACTAGGTTTCGATTTAACTGGAAAATGGCTGAGAACAAACGATTTAGCACTAAATGTTAAAAAACTATACGGCTCCGTGGCGCAGTGGCTTAGCAATGAGTTGTTGCAGTGGTACCCCCACACTAGGAGAAAATACTAGTGTGGGGGTAACGTTTTTAAAAAAAAAAAAAAAAAAGAAAAGAAAAAAGAAAAAAAGAACTATACGCGAACAAAAGCGAGTAAACCCACAACACATACTTCATTCGTTAGTATTACTACTGTACTGTTTATGAATGCGTCAGAATTCATGTTATAAATAAAGTGATATTGCAAAAAAAAAAAAACAAATGAGTAGCTGTTATTGAAAAAGAAAGAACATGCTTTTTTAGTATAAAATTTATTTGATTGAAATGAATTCAGAATTCCAAGTCAAACCACAGCTTACAGTTTAAAGCATCCATTTCAACAAAACGGCAATTTCATAGATAAAGACCTGTGGCCGTGAAAGGAAAAGGGTAGATCTCCAGCCGGGCAAGGTGATCGGCCCGGGGAGCGGCCAACGCCCCGAGTGGTTGTTCGGAGCTATTCTATATATACTGTTTTTTTGCTTCGGAACTTTGATAGTACGATTTAGGTTTCGACGTATTTTCGCTTGCGGCGCGATGACAGCGCCGTCACAGACCTAATATTATGAAAACAAGTAGGTAAAATTAATATTTAATTATTTTCCCAATGAAATCAATATTAATTGATTTCTTTCAGAAAATATTTTATAGTTACGAATATAATCATGTAAATAGTGTGAATAATAAACATTCGAAAAAATTATAATTTAATAGTCTCACTAAAATTTTCATATTTCATGAGCAGCATCTTGAATTTTAGATTTGAGCAGCCCATCTTATCAGTAATTTTTTTCGGAATTTTAAACTACTCACATAAAATACAATAAGAATAATTTATGTACTATTAATGTATTTTATATGTTAAAAGAATTCCAATTTTTCGCGCTCAGAATAATAATTATGTAAATTTCAATAAGAAAATATAATAAACTGTGCGAAGCAAAAAGAGAGCGTTGTTAACATATATTCTTCGAAGTTGAAAATGAAGTTCTTCGGGGCGTAAAGTAAATAACAAAATGTAATAAATTCTGTGAAATGAGATCTATTTGCGTATAACTTATTTGCGGGAATTAAAACGCTATTAAAATCAGTCTGATATTAAATGTATGTATGGATTTGATTCTTCTTCAAGATTTCTTTGTAACGTAATAATTTTTTGTTTATTAATTTATTTATAGCCTATTACAAGTCCACTGTTGGATATAGGCCTCCCCCAAGGAATGCCACAAAGCACGGTCCTTAGCCATCAGCATTCATCGACTTCTTGCATGTGTTACCAGGTCGTCACTCCATCTAGGGGGGGAGGGGACGCCCTACACTTGTCTTACCGGTGCGAGGCTGCTACTAGAGAACTTTTTTTAAATTTAAGTGCCAAACTTTTTTCCGATTCTGAAATATAGAAAATGTATAAAAATAAATATAATATTGCCTCGTAGGGAAGATTTTTGTCGTAGTTGCCACGCTTGGCAGGCAGGTTGTCAAGCGCAGTATTTTATTACTTTGTATTGTTCTTACTGTCCACCTCCTATTGCAGTTTCCCACTGTGTCGGCTTTAAAAGCACGCCTAGACTTTTGAAGGCGCTATTATGGGTGTTGTAAAAGGCGACAGAGGTTGACGGGTATAGTGCAAGTAATTGAGAGAGGGCGGGAGGTGCTCTTTAAACTAGGTAAGATACAATTTTATTTTATTACGTGTTTGGCCGTGAAAGGAAAAGGGAATAACTCCCACTAGGCAAGATGTTCAGCCCGGGGAGTGGTTGCTGTGGCCCATAGACATTTACATCTATCCTCAATTAATAATTGAAATGCAGATGCGTTGTCACCCCTGATGACTGAAATGAAATGCCTCGTTTCCAGTAAAGAAGTCTCCGGTTCTTTTCACTCACCATACTGAACACAGTAGCATTAAGCTGTTATTTCACGCTGGTATTTTGTGAGAGCGAGCGTTTTTTTGGAATTTTTCAGCGTACAAGAGGGGAAGAAAAGAAGCATTCTTTCCCCTTCCCTTCGGACCGCCGTAGTGTACGGACGTCTTTTGTGCTGTCGATTGAGTCAAAATAATATTTATCACTCAAAATAAATTAAGTGCAAGTACTAGGCAAAAAGAAGTTCATCGGTTTACGACAAAATGAGACGCGTTAATTGAAGAAGGATAGAGATACTGTGCAACACCCTCCTCTTGAACATTAGAAGTGTGATAGCACATATTGCAGTGAATGCGAAATTATCATTGCTTCTTACAATTCTTCGTTAACGCCGCAAAGGGGCGAACCTCAATTTTTTCAATAAATTACAGGAGAGCAAGAAACATTTATTAATCCGCGATTTCTAGCTTTTTTTTTTATATTAGACGTAATGGAAAACTACAAATAAGATTAATTTTATGATGAAAAAAAGTTAGTAATCGGAATAATAAATGTTTTCTTGCTCTCCTGTAATTTTTTGAAAAATTGAGGTTCGCCCCTTTGCGGCGTTGCCGACGAATTATTTCGCCACGCCCATTGACCAATACGTACTTATGCCTTTGTTTTTGTACTGAGTATTAAAAATTCAATTGCCAACGGTTTTATTTAGGCCTACAACTTTGAATAACAACAGAATAGGCCTAGGTATACCCTTAATTAAATCATTATGTTACTTCTGCGTACCCCACCTAATTTTAGTGACCTCAAACTAGCTAAAGAGCCAAATTTAATCCGAATTTTTTTATTCTGATCATCCAAGAAACGTTGAGTATATTGCCAAAAGGTATAAGTGAAGACGTAGCGATATGGTTAGCTATGAAATTAAAGAACTGCTAAATGATTTAAAACAACAACAAGCTGCTAAATTTAATAGATTAGATTCATATAAGTCAACATTAAAAGAATTAAACTTGGAAATCCAAAAGTCAATTGATTTTATGGCACAAAAATACGATGATTTGTTATTAAAAATTAATAAAGTGCAGCAGGAAAACTCAGAATATCAAGACAGAATTAAAATATTGGAAAATAAAATTGAAAATATAGAGCGAAATGCCACAATCTCCTCCATTGAGCTTCGTAATAGCCCAATAACTCAACTAGAAAACCAGTCTTCATTGTGTAATATTAGTGAGTTTTTAAATGTGCCCCTACAAGAAAATGAGATACGTGACATCTATAGTATTAAATCGCAATTAAAATCGAAAACTCCAAGTCCTATTGTAATCGCTTTTACCACTACTCTAATGAAAGACAATTTGATTAGATCTGTCAGTGCATTTAACAAAGAGAAAAAGGATAAAAAGCTCAAAACTTCTCATCTAACTATAGGTGGACCACCAAAACCAATACATATATCCGAATGCCTAACAACTAAAACGCGGCGACTTAACTAACTTGCCAGACAATATATAAAGAAGAATAAATATAGTAACTGCTGGACTGCCCATGGGAAAGTATTTGTGAGACAAAAGGATGGTATGCTGGCTATTAGAATCGACAGTGAAGAAGATTTTTAAGTGTTCAGTGAAGTCTATTAGACTATTAATTTTATTTATTGCTTATTTGCTAATATCTATTGTAACAAGATATTTCCTTTGTAGTTATATTCAATATCTCATTAATATACTCAATTACTATTACACAATAAACACACCTAACACTACAAATAAAGCGAAATATCATAATTACTTAAAGTTGATATCCTTATCTATTTTATTTGACGAGACGTATTACGAATTTCTCCAAAAATCAATTACAACTTACAATAATTCCATAAAAACAAAATACATATACACAAACAATCTCTTATTATATTATATTCCTAAAAAAATATATTTAACTTCTTTAGCACTGTTGCGAAATGCAACAATTGCACAACTTAAAAATAATAATATGTCTATATAAATGGCCTACCTTCATTAAACTTACAAAACAAGTTTATATTTATTTCCAGAAACATATATTATATGATGGTCATAAGTGTTTAGAATGCACCAATGCTTCATTGAACTGTCTTAGTACCGTCAAATTAGTAATTAATTATACGAATAATATCTCACGTACCCTAACATTTCTTTGTACGATAAACTAAATTTTACTAGATAAGCATAAAACCATCAACACTTATGACAAAACTTTGTCAAACAAAACATTAATAAAATTCACAAAAAATTTTACTTGGCTATTTAAATCTGTTACCTATATTATAAAAAAACCTATATTTGTTTGTTACCTATATTTAAATGAAATATTCTTAATGTATTATTATCTAAATTTTCAATGCGCTACAAAAACCTTAATTTATAATTACAGTATATATATTTTAAAGTGATGTTTTCAATATGTATGATGCAGAATACTCATTGCACACAGAATTATTAATATATTTATGTTCTTCAGATAACGTGTTAAGTTTTATATTTATCACTATACTAATAAAACTCACACTATTTGTAGACAAGTTAATGATATTTCAACTATAGGTTACTATTTCGAAATTCCGCATTTAGTAAGCCTAAAAAGTTATTTTTTCCATCAGCTGCCTCAAGTACCGTCTCATATAATAAAACAAATATTTATCTAGTTATACTTTACGTAAGATATGACCTAGTTATAATTCATTACATTTGCATAATTTGCGTCGTAAACAATAAAATTCGATATATTTTATCACCATATTTTAAACTAGTAAATAACGAAATTTGTAAAAGGCGATAGTAATAATGAAAATATTAATAACGACGCATTATCTTTGGCTTCGAGCTTTACGTGTAGCATTGATGATAAAGCTAATTTAACATATAACAAACAATCCTCTTTGAAATTAATAACACAAAATATAAAAAGCCAAAAACGTATATATAACACACTTTCAAACTCTTCTGGAACGTGCTAAAGTTGATTGAGACCTAATTATATTTACAGAATGTTGGTTGCAAAACATTCCTTATTATCCCATACTACACGGTTATAATTATGTTGCTTCTACAAATAACAAAACACAAAATGAGGGAGTTGTAATTTATTATAAATCAAATAATAATTATAATATCTCCGAAATAAATCTAATAGATGCTAATTGTTTGCTTATAAAATAAAATGCTAATTCGGTCGTCCTTGCAATATACCGCCCCCAATTGTAAAGGATACAAACTCTTTCTTTGAATCTTTAAATTCTGTACTTATTGCCTAAGCGCAATATAAATATATAATACTAACAGGAGATATTAATATGGATATATCATCCTCATCAAAAGACCCTAGAGCCCATATTGATCTTGATCTATAAGCCTCTCATGGTATGTTACCAGCTTTTAAAATCCCAACACATACCCATACCTGTTTGGATCACATAATTTTGAAAAAAAAATCTACCCAAACTACCCGCACGTTGTCATGTTGCTCACACTACCATCACAGATCATCACCATCATCATCATCATCATCATCACAGGCTTTCACAAGTCCACTTCTGAACATAGGCCTTCCCCAAGGAATGCCACAAAGCACGGTCCTGAGCCACCTGCATCCATCGACTTCCTGCATGTCTTACCAGGTTGTCACTCCATCTAGTGGGGAGTCGCCCTACACTTCGCCTACCGGTACGAGGCTTCCTCTCGAGAACCTTTTTTTCCCATCGGTTGTCGGTTCTTCAAGCTATATGGCCGCCCCATTGTCACTTCAGCTTACTAATTCGTTGGGCTATGTCGGTCACTCTGGTTCTACTGCGGATATCCTCATTTATTAGTTTATCACGCAGAGAAACCCTGAACATAGACCTCTCCATAGCTTCCTCATACGACCATCAGTGAAGGACCACGTCTCAGTTCCATAAGTCATCACTGGCAACACGCACTGGTTGTACAGTCTCGTTTTCAAGTTTTGAGGTATAGCCGACGAGAAGATGTGTCGTAATTTCCCCAACGCTGCTCAGCCGAGTTGTATCCGTAGATTGATCTCTCGGTCGAAGTTAGACTTACCTAGTCGGACTATTTGTCCCAGGTAAACATACTCGTTAACAACTTCGAGCTAAGTGCTCCCAACAACTACCAGCATAGGTGTGACATGGACGTTATAGATGATATTTGTATTGTCCATGTTCATCTTAAGACCTGGTTACGCTCGATCGCTTCTTCAATACGAGCAGTTATAAAGTTGTTTAATTCCCGCCGCATGCATTTATAGATATATCTGTTCAGTTGCCTGTATGCTGACAAATCTACTGAAGACTGCAGCTGCATTTCCCGTCTAACAGCCATGAGATTAAGAGTGAGATCGGAGAGTTTTTGTGTTTATCGGCGGCGGGTCTTGCAAAACATAGCTCCGAGCTTATCATTCATATCGTGCACAGCATTACAATCTTCTAGGCACTGAAAACGGTTTTATAACTCGAGCTGAAAGGTTTCAGGACATGGGGCACATTAGAGCATGGGGGGAACGGAGCGTTGACTTCATTAGACGACACCTCTCCAACTTAACGTTTAGGTTCAGTGTGCCTCTAACCATTCTATGATCACTACCAGTTTACACCCTCGCGATCACTGAGACATCACTGAACAGTTGCCGTCTATTCGTCGTAATGAATTCAATTTCATTTTCGTCGAACCGTCAGAGCTCGACCAGGTTCATCGTAAAGAGTCCCTCTTTTTCACAATGAAGTCAGTCAGCTGCTGGCCCCTTGGGTTCCGTTGCCCTTTTTCAAATTTCCCTACCCTCAGCTCGTCGTTCTCTCTTGTGCCTAGTTTTACGTTGAAGTCTCCCATTAACACCGTATAGTGGGTTTCGGAGGAATGCATGACTTTAGAGATATCCTCATACATTTCGTCAACCTCCTCATTGGGATGTGCCGAGGTTGGTGCGTAAACCTGTTTCACCTTCAACAAATACGGTTTGATGATTCTGAGTATAAGGTACGCAACTCTCGTCGACACACTCACAATCTTTACTCTTAACGAGAGACTTGTGGACGATAAATCCGACACCTCATTGGGACAGATGGTCGCCCTCCCGGTGATAGAACAAATTGCCGGATTCGAGGATTACCGTGTCCTCCCCCGCTCTTCGGACCTCGGATAATCCTATAATATTCCAGCGCAACTTGTCTATCTCTTCTTCCAGCTCCAGGATCTTCTCGTCAGTCCTAAGGGTGCATGCGTTGTATGTTGCCGTCTCAGACCATCACAGATCATTATAATCTAATCCTTAGCTTAAATTGGACATGTAAAAATAATTTTCATACCAAAACAATTAATCAACTTGACTATAAGGCCTTAGATTTAACTTTTAATGAATTAGATTTTAAAACTGTATACTTAAAGTTTTTAATTAATACTTTTAATCTAGCTATTGACAATTGTACTAAAAACATAACGGTCTCGAGATATAACCGAACTATATATTCTTGGATAACTCGTGGATTGCTAAAATGCATGAAAAATAGGGACAATTTTTATATTAAATCAAGAAACCATACAAATGACACAATTTTTCGAACAACCTACACTAGATGTAGGAATTTTTGTAATAACATACTTAAGAAGGTAAAACAAGAATATGAAAAAGCAGAACTTTGTAAGCTAAATCTAATAGAAAAAAACTGTGGTAAATAATAAAAAAACATAACTCACACGACTAAAATCAAAGCACCAGCTACAGAACTTCTTTCTAATGATCCTAGAAATGAATATTTTGTAAACATATGAAAGAATAAAGCTGAGTCTATTAAGAACTGTACGACAGACTTATCTTTGGGCGTACCAGATATATCATCTAGTCACTCATTTGCATTACATCCAGTAGATGACTCTGAAGTTGAAACAATTATATCAAGGCTTAAAAATTACTGTACGGGATGCAACAATATTTCAAGTTCTCTTATAAAACGATACAAAAATATTCTAACACCTATATTCACATATATTTGTAAAGTATCTGTAAATACTGGGGTATTTCCTCACGAATTCAAACGTTCAATGATTCACCCTATTCATAAGAGCGGCAATAGAGACTGTGTCGATAATTAACGGCCCATTTCTGTACTGCCAGCATTTTTGAAAATCTTGGAAAAAGTAGTAAATAATAGACTGGTCAGGTATCTTGAATCAAAAAATCTCTTATCACATGCGCAATTTGGTTTTAGAAATGGCAAAGCTACAAGTGATGCAGTAAATGAATTCTTAAGTTATACCGTTAAATATATGGACGACAAGAAAAATTTATAGCAGTATTTCTTGATTTAGCTAGGGCATTTGACACGGTCTCTATTCCACTGTTAATTCACAAATTATACAAGCTAGGTGTCAGAGGATTACAATTGAAATTTTTTGAAAGAAGTTATCTCACTAACCGATCGCAATTTGTCACAATAGGAAATTGGATAAGTGATGATCTTCCCGTTTCTCATGGCGTACCACAAGTCTGTATTTTAGGTCCTACCCTATTTTTTACCTATATAAGCAGCATGTGCCAGACAAAATTGATAAATGGGAGATTTTTTATGCCGATGATACTGCCCTATTATTCAGCGGTGATACATGGGAAGAAGTATATCTCAATGTTCAAAAAGGTTCCAATTTAATTATGAACTGGCTAACACATAACACATTAATGATGAATGTCTCTAAAACAAAATATATGTCATTTACATTTAAAAAAATTAACACTCATATTTCACCTAATTTCCATATAAAGCACATATCTGTTAAAATTATAATGATGTTATTAACTGTTCTTGCCCTTCGCTCCAAAAAGTAAATGAAATTAAAGTACTTAGGTATAATAATTGATAGCAATCTGAATTTTCAAGCACACATTACTATTCTAACCAATAGATTGCGCAAAATGATCTATATTTTTAAAAACATTCGACATGTGGCAGATGAAAAAATAATAAAATCAACCTACTTGTCAATTTGCCAATCATTAATTACCTACTGCATAACAGGTTGGGGTGGTATTTCTAAAACACATCTACTTAAATTAGAAGGTGCCTAACAAGCACTTCTTAAGGTGTGTCACTTTCTTCCGTTTCTCTATCCCACTACAGAGCTATACCAAAACTGTGAAGTTCTAACAGTCCGCCAATTATTTATTTTACATACTATTATGAAACAACGTTCTCTGTCATATAACGATCCTTCTCTTCTTACAAATAAAAGAAACAAAAGTAAAATTTGTCCTATTGCACCATACAAAAGTAGCTATACACATAACTTCTTCTGCTTTTTAGGTTCTTATCTATACAAGAAAATTATTTCCATTTTATCCATATACAAATTTCCCAAATTTAAATGCAAAAAGATGGTATCCCTAAGTCTATTAAGTCAAGATTATGAAACGACTGAGGAACTACTTAAAATCATGAAATGCTAAACACACACGCGCGCACACACACGCACTCACACACACGCATACACACACACACACACACACACACACACACACACACACACACATTTGCTTTTCGTATATTTATTGTTTGTCATACACCTAATATTACCTAGATTATAGATTGGTATGTAGGTGGGGCTGGTGATCTGTCATACAGGGAATCCTAGTACAGACACCAGGCTCTCACAAATTGATTGTAGCATATTAATATTAAGTTGTATGTTTATGTTAATTACTAAATTTGTGAGAGAAAAGAAAAAAAAATCTTGTGCAAAATCTATGGATGGATATTTAAAGATGAAAAGCAGGCGATGCTCTTTGCACTATATCGCAAGTAGTAGAGCTACAGTACAATTATTTTAGATTTCTGTTTTTTGAAGTGTTATAAACATTGTATGTATTATATAATTTAAATAAAAAAGTTAACTTGTATAGTCACTAATCATTTTAATATTTTGATCCATTTTCTATATAAAAATTTGGGTATAAAACTTAAAACTTCACGCAATGAACATGAGCTGTGATCATCCTAATGAGGCTATTGGGTTATAGAAACAGAACAGAATATTTTTGTTGAATATAGATTATAAATAATAGTTGTTGAAAGTCACTCTTTTGTTGAATTACCACTGGTTCGGAAAAAAAACCTCTGTCTTGGGAAGAACCAGTAAGAAACCCAGCAGGTGCTTTTGTTTTTTTTAAATAACAGCTGACAATCATGTATGTTATACAATGAACAACACAAAACAAATTAAAAATATCTCTTTCCCAGTGGGTTATTACCATCCATTAACTCCTTAATATTATAATAACGCTTTTTATACAAACATAGTTTGATAAAGTTTTCGAACTTTGAGCAAGTCAAATTTTGTATATTTCCTGGGATTTTGTTGTAATAGCGTATACATCGCACCAAGAATGAATTACTGACTGGGTGGAGTCGAGTAACTGGTACTACCAGCTTGTGTCTGTTCCTATATATACAGAATAAATATCACTTATTTTTATATAACTACTTTTATATTTGTGTACGTACATTACATTTTCATAAATGTATTGAGAGGCCAAAGTTAGTATAATAATTTCTTTAAATTATTATCTGAGTTGTAGTCATGAAATAAATATTGTCATCACTTTTATGCAAAATTGGTAAATTAAAATGTTTTATTTATTCATACATATTATATAGATACTCGTAAAGCATGTAATCTATACATATAAATAAAATTGATGTGTTTGTCTGTGATATCGAAATAACTAAGCTCGGAAAAATTAAGCTCACGGGGTTGTTTACATGCTATTGTGACATGAATATCATTTTTTAAATTTTTGTCTGTCTGTCTGTTGTCTGTCCGCGCTAATCTTCGGAATGGCTAAACCGATTATAAAGAAACTTAGGAACAGATACAGAGCAATGCCAAGAGGGATCTAGGCTATACTTTATACGAAAATCAAGATTTTATTCGACAATAAATTGATAAAATAAGGGGTCCTTGATTACATCAAATCTAAATAAAGCCACATTAATATGGATTCTTAATTCGTCTGCAGAATTTCAAATTATCCAAACAAGAAAGAAATGAAAACTTAATTATAAAATTCCATTGCATTCATATTCAATAGGAATTTAATCTCTTTTTCTTAATAAAATGCAGTAATTTGCTCAATCGATCTTTACTTTGTCTTCAAGGCAAAGAAGTACCAAAGTTTTTAAATATACCCACACGACTTAAAAACTAATATTGGCATGAAAACTACTAATAATATATTTTATCAGGCGCATATACATATCGCAGTAAGACGGTTGACGCCATGATATAATTATATACATAGTTACATACATACATATATACACATAATACATAATATATACAGGGCCCTATGTAATAAAACTTACAATTTACTATTACGATTTACATTTAACATTTCTGAATATTTCCTTTTAATAACATTAAAAATTACCAAACAGTCAAAATTTGGAAACGGTGGAAAATTTACAAAACAGTAGAATTGTAGCTAATTTAACAATTGATGTTGTTTTTTTTATATTTACGCGTTGCATTTATTGTACATATAATTGGCGCTTATTAATTACTTTATATAAAATATCAGGAGTTTTTCTCAAAAATTTTAGAAGTTTAATTTAAAAATATTAAACGGTAATTGCATTAATAATTGTTAAAAATATTTCTTATACACTTTTTTATTTTTATCAAACTGTTTGAAATTATTTACTTTACAATTCGACAATTATGTCACTTTTCTATAAATTTGTCGGACTCTAACGTTTATTAAATAAGGTAAACTAAAATAAAGCATACAAAAATTAACTTATAATAAAATATAAAAGCCGCCTTCAATTATTTTTCAAATTTTCATTCTGAAGTCGGTGCTTATACTACATATTTTATGTATAGAGGAATTAAATCTCCGACTTCATAATGTGATTTTTTTTCTCTTTTTACTTTTTCGAAGTCAGTTTTTACTTTTTATTAAAAGTTGATTTTTTTACCCTTTTGAAGAAGGCTGCAATGCCGATGATGACAATGATGAAGGAATATCACATATTTAAAGAATAATGGTAACAAACGAGCTCACAAGCCGTACAGTTTAAAATGAAAAAGAGATTAATTCGTCCAGAACCCCAAATTGAGCCAAAAACACGCTGTCTTTTTGATTCGGCCAAACACTTGGTGATAAAAAACTTATATGTTATATGTTATTGAAGTCTAATTAATTGTAAATATCTAAAATGGCTAAAAGCTGCTGAATATAATTTTTCATATCTTTAAATACGCGTTATTGATTCATCATAATCATTACAGCCCATCACAAGTCCACTGCTGAACATAGGCTTCCCCCAAGGAATGCCACAGATCACGATCCCGAGCCACACGCATCCATTAACTTCCTGCATGTCTTACCAGGTCGTCACTCCATCTAGTTCTTCCCCATCGGTTGTTGGTTCTTCGAGCTATATGGCCGGCCCATTGCCACTTCAGCTTACTAATCCGTTGGGCTATGTCGGTCACTCTGATTCTACTGCGGATATCCTCGTTTTTAAGTCTATCACGCAGAGAAAACCCGAGCATAGCCCTCTCCATAGCCCGCTGAGCGACCTTGAACTTTCTCATACCGCCAGCAGTGAAGGACCACGTCTCAGATCCATAAGTCATCACTAGCAACACGCACTGGTTGAACAATATTGTTTTGAGGTTTTGAGGTTTTGAGGTATGCCTGACGAGAATATGTGTCGTGTAATCTCCCGGACGCTGCCCAGAGCGTCGATTGACATCTCGGTCGAAGTTGGGCTTACCTAGTAGGACTATTTGTCCCAGGTCAACAACTTCGAGCTTAGTGCTCCCAACAACTGCCATAAAAATGAAAATGTAAATTACTAATTAATATTTATATATACATAAACATAGTCCCCACACACTATTTAGATTGCAATAAGTATAAAAGAAATAATATATTAATAAGAATTATTATTAAGTATAGACACTACAATATTCATTACCTTTTTTCAGGTGGATCGCTTAGAATAAATGTGTATGACTTGCAGGCTGAAAGCTTGCAGTGCTGTGCGAGGCAGAAACAAAATGATAACAGAAATATGGAAATACAGTCTATGGATATTGAAGTCAGCAGCCTTATCTCATATCTCTTATCCTTAAAAATGATCTTCTTATTCATAACAAAATCATAAATAGATATGCTGTCGACAAATTATTTTGGTGTTAATGATGTTTGTGATTTATATAGCCGCCCACACTGTTGTTGTCTCTCAGTGCTGCTTTTAAGAAAAAATCTTTTAATATTATGATGATTAACGACAATAGTTGTAGCACGAATGGGTCGGCTCGACTGGGGAAGGACCACGCTCTCACAGAATACCAACGTAAAATAGGAGCTTAATGCTCCTGTGTTTCGTATGGTGAGTCCGGAGACCACCGGACCGGAGACCGGAACCGGAGACCCTTTTTACTGGAAAAGGGGCATTCCATCTTAGTCCTCAAGGCTGACAACGCATCTGCATTTTGATTTGCAAACGAGGATAGATGTAGATGTATATGGGCCTCAGCAACCACTTACCATCAGGTGGACTGGGTGCTCGATTGTCACCCTATTTCTATATAAAAAAACATGTTTTATTATCATTACACAACTAGTGTAAAATGTCTTACCTAATATTTATCACTGTTAACATTACTAGACTTAAATAGTGTTTGGGATGTATGCTAACCAATCAACCAATTCATATATAAACAAAGTTCCCACACCACACCTGTCTATGCGTGCAAAATATGATAAATATGTCTGTAATAAATATTGTGATATTATACATTGTTTTCTTTTTATCCAAACAACTAGTTCAAAACACTAACTCGCAGTAATTTTGGTTTTAATGTTATTTACGGTGTATACTTACTAATCAATCAAAATATATTAAAACAAAGTATTGACACCGCGCCTGTCTATCTGTCTATTGCACTTTTAAGAGACTAATTTGGAAATCATTACTTACAATAATTAATGCAGAGGAATTTTACTTTGTGTATTTTATCCTTACGCAACCAGTTTAAAATATCTTTCTTATTAAATAGCGTGTATAAAAAATAGTCTCCACACATGTCTGTGCACTATACTCGTATTTTGACGAAACCACTAAAAGGACTTCCCATGGATTTTAAACTACTTATAAGTGCCGAATGTACTTAGTTTCATATTATTAATTATTGTATGAAACAAAGTACAACTTTGTTTTATACTATTAATTATTGAACAGTGCACAATTTTAACTTATAATACCGGTGAAAACTACTAGACAATCGCTTTTTGTTTGGTTTTAGGTTATTGTGATTTTGATTGTTAATTTCTCAGTATTCCCGTTAGACGCGGCAAAACTAATATTAGGTCCTTACATATGAAATTAGCATTTTGTCGTACTGACCAATTTGATATGAAATATCTCCTCTTTGGTTAAGAGCTCCAAATTCAAATTTATAAATTCATTTAGCCGGTACATTTTAGTTTTGAAAACAGTCATTCATTTGTTTTTTTCCTTATTATTTTATTCTTTGGCGTCGCTTATCACCTTACAATGGAAAACATGAAATATCGGTATATTTACGAGTACGAGTTCTACCGTGGCACCAGTGCTGCAGAAACAGCTCGAAGGATTAATGATGTGTACGGCGCTGGTGTCGCAAAAGAAAGCACGGTACGTTTTTGGTTTCAACGTTTTCGTTCTGGAAATTTCGACCTTCAGAACCAAACCCCGTGGATGGCCGGAGACCAAAGTGAAAAATGAAGAATTAAAGGCTATTGTGGAAGCGGATCCATCACAAAGCACTTCAGAGATAGCTGCAGGCTTCGGGGTAAGTGATAAAACTGTATTAATCCACTTGAAGCAAATCGGGAAAGTAAAAAAACTTGAACGATGGGTACCTCATGGATTGAGTGAATCGAGCTTGCAAACACGCGTCGACTGCTATGTTACTTTGCTCAACCGACACAATAATGAAGGGATTTTAAATCGAATCATTACTTGTGATGAAAAGCGGATACTGTACGATAATCGGAAGCGCTCGTCCAATTCCTGCCCTAAACGAAAATTGAGTCAGAAAAAGTTACTTGTGAGTGTTTGGTGGACTAGCGCCGGTGTCGTTCACTACAGCTTTCTCAAATATGGCCAAACGATTACGGCAGATATCTATTTTCAGTAACTGCAAACCATGTAGGAAGAACTAGCTGCTAAACAACCGAGATTGGTCAATCGCTCTAGGCCACTGCTGCTTTACGACAACGCAGGACCACACACTGCACAAAAAACAACCACTAAGTTAGATGAGCTACAATTGGAATGACTGCGACATCCACCGTACTCCCCGGACCTTGCTCCAACAGATTACCATTTTTTCCGGAATTTGGAAAACTTCTTACAAGGAAAAAAATTCAACTCCGATGCGGCAGTCCAAACCGCCTTCGAAGAGTTTATTGATTCTCGCCCCCATGGTTTTTTTTTAGTAAAGTGATCAATGAACTACCTATGAGATGATAAAAGTGCATAGATAACAACGGTGCATACTTTGATTAATTAAATATATTTTACAAAAAAAAAAATTACTTTATATTCCTCCCGTACAAAACGCCAATTTCATATGTAAGGACCTACTATGATAAGTAAGTAAGGATACTACTTTTGTAACTATAGACTATAAGGAATAAATCGACATGCAATTCATTAAGTTAAGCCACAAATTGTGGTGGGCCCATTCCCCATACTAAAGGAAATTGTCTTCTTTTTTTTCGCGGCTTGAGTCGCATCTTTCCCCGTTTTGTTATAAAACTTCAGAATGTATCGAATTTCTTCGTTAGATTCACTCATTTTTGCGGACAGAAAAATAATTGAAAAATGGCGGGAAAGTGTTTTTTACTTTTTATTTTTCTTTTTCTTTTATACTATATGTATTGATGTTCACCAGCCAGAATACCAAGAGTACAACTAAAGAGATTTTTCTTCAATTTTATGAAAACAAAATACAAAGACACTTTTTCACCGATCTATTATATAAATGATGTATATAAAATTTTAATAAATTACATACGTTAAATTATTATATATTTATATAAATATATAAATAAATACTACAAATGAAATCATTCTGCCAGTTTATTTAAATAATGATCGCGAACTTTATTCTTGAATGCATATGGATTGTTAGCCGTACTTATCTCAAGAGGGAGTGCGTTCCAGAGAAGAAAAGAATGTACAGTGAAGGAAGAATGCAGCTTAGCTTCTATGTTACTGTTAACGTTAATTGTATGTTACGTAACGTTTAAGTGTTGTAAAGGTAACGTATGTAACGATATGTGCAAATATCTTAAATTATTATATAGTAAAACTTGGTTAAGTGGGACCTGGATAAGTGAGAAACCTCCATAGCTGGAACTCATGCTTAGGTCCCGACACTTTAGCACTGAAGTACCTCTGTTAGTGGGACAAAACAAACCTCTGATATCTGGCATTAGTTCTTTCGATTTTATCGTCATAATTACCTCTATAATTGAGACAGCTAGTATATTTTAAATCTTTTACTATGACTATATTTTGTGTACCGTTTTGTTTACTAATTCTTATCCTACCCGCAAATTCCGCACTTTGCTAATTGTGTAAAGTGACCTCCAGTTGTAGTTTGGTTTTGCTATCGTCCGAATGTTTATTTGAAATATTTTTGTTTAATGGCTTTTTTTTGTTAATAAAGATTACATTATTAACAAAAAAAGTTAAGATTACATTATTAACAATTCATGTAAATGTTTACAAAATACGTTATTTTATTTAATAATCGCACCTCTATGAATGAAATAACCTCTATTCTCACCTCTATTAATGGAACCCTCTGTAAATGCGACATATACTTATTTATACCTGGATATCTGAGACGCTGGGTAAGTGGAATACCTCTTTAAGTGAGACAAATTTGCAGGTCCCTTAAGGTCCCAGTTACCCAGGTTTCACTGATAGACAGGTATAATAATTAAAAAATATGATAAAATAATTTTGTTACAAAATGGACTGGTGAATTAGATATAGAGGGAGCTGTAATATGTAAAGAAATGGACAAAACAGCTTTAGTTTAGAAAAAAAAGGACAAAACTGAACTTAAAAACTTTAAAAGTAATAACAAAAGTAATAATAAGGATTCGAATATGGATGAAGAAGAAGTAAGGAACGCGATTGAAGATAAGCAGAATGACTTCATTGTGAACATAAAAGATAGTATATATATATATATATATATATATACTATCTTTTATGTTATATAGGTTGATATTTCCAAAGAAAAACGAGCAAATATTTTATAGAATTTGTTGAGAATATAGAATTTAAGGACGGAGAAAATTATTATAAGACATAATTTTTTTCATCCTTATTCTATAAAAAAAATCTCATTGTTTAGTTTATTTTCTTAGTTTTAAACATATGTTACAGTAAAAGGAAAATTAAAATAATGAATGTTATTAAATTAGTGTCTTTTTTGCTTGAAGTAATTTTGAGAAAATCTATAATTGATCATATTTTCCTGCTATTAAACTGAACTTCACATAATTGGTGAACTGTATTAGTATACATTTCGGACTGAATTTTGTGGTTCAACCACATCTCATGACTTACAATTTTACGCTAAAAATCACGCATAATGAAATCAGCCTTACAATTATTTGTTACTTTTGCATTACTTCTACGTTACCGAAACATAGAAGTGTCTATGTTAAAAAGTGGCAAAATCTAAGGTCATACCAAACTACGTAATATGTACATTTTGCTAATTAATAAACTATACAAATATAAACTTTACATACATATATACCAATGCATATATACATAAATATTTATTCATATATTATACATATTTATATACATACACAAATAGAACATACAAATTACTATAAATATATACGTCTTTTTAGATTGCATATGACATGGATGATTCATGTAAGAAACGTTGTCATCGTTAAAAAACTTTAATAGATGATTACGAACCAACTTTTTAACAGCATACTTATTGAGAGATTTTCTGATGTCAACGGGCAATGACTTCCAAAGACGTGTAGCCTAAACTGTGAAGTTACCATAATTTGAACGTGAAGGGAACAGGAAAACACATTTTTGTTGTTAGAAGAAGAACGTAGAACCCCATCGTGAGATGAGTAGAGATAGTGAAATTTACTTTGATAAAAAGGCGAAATTGGGTCAATTAATATGGAAAAAAGAACAAACAATATTCTTGAATTGCGCCTCTACCGGATTGTAAGCCAATTAAGCTCAGATCTATATTGTGAAATATGGTCATACTTACGAAGCATGAATATAAATTTTATACAATTATTGAAAAGGCGCTCCAGCTTGTTCAGAAGATCTTGGGACTGATCTGGGTAACACAAATCTGCATAATCAATTATGGGTGATATGAGCGGTTGGACAAGCATGATCTTAGATTTTGTGGAAAGAAAATTTTTTAGATGACACAGAGAACATAACGTGGCAATGACTTTACGACTCACTTCTGAAACCTGAGTTCTCAATATTTTTTATATGAGACGAGGCAAACGAGCATGCGGCTCACCTGATTGTAAGTGAATACCGCCGCACATGAACAACTGCAATACCAGTGGATTTGCAGATACGTTGCCGGCCTTTTAAAAAAGAGAAGGCTCTTTTCTTGAAAATCCCTAAGTCGTATCGGTTCGCAAAATTGCTGGTGGTAGTCGATTCCACAAGGAAGTTGTTCGTCTTAAAAATTGCATAGTGGTAGACCGCCATTCATCCAGATGTTGCGTTTGGTATCGCGAGTTTTGTCGCGATGTGCAACAGTGAAATTGAGCGGCCGGAATTAGTCCGAACAATTTCTCTGAGCACTCCTCGTGGTAGATGCGATAAAATACGCAAAGAAATGCAACATCTCTTCGCAGCGCCAGTGAGTCAAGCCAATCAGAAAGAGCTCGGTATCCGACGATTCGAACCGCTCTACGCCAGATGCGATCAAGTGGATCCAATTCGGCGTGCTCTCGATTTATCCTCGATTAAGTATCAAAATGCAGATGCATTGTCACCCTTGAGGACTAGGATGGAATGCATTATTTTCAGTAAAAAGGGTCTGCGGTTCTCTACACTCGCCATACGAAACACGGCTGTTAAACAAGCTGGTATTTTGCGCTGGTATTCTGTGAGAGCGTGTTCGTGTTCCCATTCTGGTCGATCCGACCCATTTGTACTATAACTTTAATTTAGTTGCGCGTGGCTTTACCTTGTTAATAATCTCAATGTCGTCTAAATACTTACATTAAAAATATCATCCCCAATTTTACCTTACAGGTGGAATTTGAATAGCCTGTTTAGTTAAAATAAAAACTATCAAAATCGGTTCACGATTGACGATGATATTGCGTAATATACATATAAAAATCATACAGTCAAATTGTAAATCTCGTCCTCTTTTTGAAGTTGACTAAAACATTATATATTTTTCAGAAACCACATGGAGCTAAGAAATGTGAATAAATTTGAATGAAAACAACAAAAAAGTAACGTATTTCTATTCAGGAATCAGTACTATGGGTGACATATATAACTTGTTTATTGAATAACGAGGGTGCCTGCTTAGCACATAAGTGAGTGGATGTTTGTCAAGAATGCTCACTCTTTTTGGATTTCAACTCTTACGTTGGATCCTAGTTATCAAAACACATTAATAAAGAGAGTTTATTTATTTAATATGTAAAACTTTAAATATTAAAGCAAATTTAACGCAACGTACGGATACTACCCCATGTCATCCTGTTAGGGGCAGCAAGTGTCAGTCTCGCCGCTCCAATACATGTTGGCGGACTTCACATGTCTTCAAAGTGTTTGTTTTTTAATTTTATTTCATGGACAGACAGGTTTTCACGCGATGTTTTCCTTCACTGACGACTGCGTGGTAAATCAATACTTAAAATTGAGAGAAAGGAAGAAAGAAACATATTTACTCGAAGCTACATTACAAATAATTGCACCACATGAATATATTATATTGCATCAACATTAATGCAGCCATAAATAGGCATCCGACATCAGGCATTCTGCCGGTGCCATTTTCAAGAACTCACGAGCTATCGCCAAACATGTTTAATCTATTACTAACCAATAATTAAGAAAAAATAACTAAGATACATTAGAAAAAAAATAAAACAAAAATACAGTGCATATAAATAATTTTTGTGTCACTGTTTTGTAACAAAACAATACAAAATGCATGCCAATTCTTATTGGTTCTAATACCACATAAATTGCAATAAATAATTTCATTTGGGCCGGCTAGAATAGAACACGGAATGCATGAGTACTGTGAAATTTACGACAAAGGTTTGCTATAATAAAATTATTTAATATATTAGGTCTGCTTGAATAAATTTTACTTTTGAATGACAAATATATATATTACAACACTAGAAAAAAATCCATGCCAATTTCCTAGTTTGTTTCCCTCTGTCGCCTCTTACGATACCCACGGAATGATATGGGGTATTCTTACACTGCCACTAAAACTCTCAACACTCTTTCTTAATTGCGTGCACTCTCACCGCCACTAAAACTATCACCAAACTGCGATAGCTGACCACTTAGATATAATCGGTGAGTCATTGCTAAGTGTAGTAAAGACGGTGATAGAATATATGTAGGCGAAAGAGGATAATCCTCAGATGCACTCATGATGGATGGAACAAATATGCATGTGTTACAACATAAAGTACAAGAAAATATAATAAACAGATCGCAAGTAATTCGTCGCAAATATATTGTACGCTCTCCGATAAAGTTTTCTTCAAAAAACCTATATACAACAACGTTTGCCACGTTACCAAAAACGACGCTTCGATAGAGTAAACCCTTTACTCTCAATCTAGCCAGTATTTTATAGACGTGCCTACATATATATAGATGCAGTGAGGAACTGGTGAGATATGCAAGAAGTCGATGGATGCAGATGGCTCAGGACCGTCTTTTCTCTCGTCATTCCTTGGAACTGTAACGATGACGATAATGATGAAGTTAGATGTCCAATTTATGTTTAAAATATGACACGTTATTTGCTTGCTATATTGAATAAAATTGATATTTTTGACAATTTTGCTTTTAATATTTACCAACTTAACAAAACGGCTGCGATCGACAGATATTATAAAGGGCGTTTACCTTTTTCTCAAGGGATTTATCTCTACTATACTACGGGAATCTTTTTTAATAATTCAGACTTCTTTTAAGAGCTTGAGACTAATAGAAATCAATATAATATATAAAAACTAGAAAATTTGAGCATGAATTTGTTAGGTTATATATTTTCACTTATATTTTTACTCAAAGGCAATAAGGTTTGGGTGTATGTCGAAACAAGTCGAGATTTAAATGTCATATATTATAAAATAATGACTAATATTTAATTTAAAAAACAAACAAGGTCAAAGTCAAAATATTTTTATAAAAAATTGACTTTGCAAAACGGCTACCTTAACAAAAGTAGCAATAAAATGTATCAGTGATCTTATCTTTTAAAAACATCAAGAATTACATAAAATACCATGTAATATCGATAGGATCATAGAACAAATTCGTATTTTTCATATGTCAACTTTCAAGTCGGTCGTTTTAAGATTTGGACACACATAATTTTAGTATTTACAGAGCTATTACAGAGCTATGGAGTTGAAAATTTACATTGTGTTTGAAATACATGTACAGCTCTTATTTACATATGAATACTGTTTAGAATTAAACAGTATTCCTCTGTATAAATACGACGTCATTTGTAGACCACCGAGTCCTGACCATACGAGCAATTATTTAGATATGATATAGAGTCCTACGAATTTTCCTCAAATTTTTAATGTCTTTCTTGGTATATTATTTAGTTATACGAAAATAATTTGAATTTTCAAGATTTTTAACAGTAATAGTCTTAAATTTCAATAAAAAAAGACATATAAAGAAAATAGAACCTTATTTAACTTTAACAAATTTTTTTCCGTAAAGAACAATGTAAACATTTTTTTAAGTTATTTGACCCCATAAGAGTTTTAATACATTATTAAGGTAAGGAAAAACACCGTTGTGTTATATATAAAATAATCATGTGTAAAAACATAAAACAGCTTGAAATCCTCATGTTAATATATGTCGTGATAATAAAACTACTCGGCAGTGATTTTTTTATAAATATTTTGGCCCCTTAATATTGTCAGAGGCACATAAGTGATTATTTTGGGTCATATCTCGGACCTCATAAAGTCACTCTATTCTTCGGACGTATGAAAACTAATTTTAACTTCGCTCAATAAGGGCATGGAATCTATCGCTTTCATTTTCAATTTACTTTTTTTCAATAAGCGACATTTAAACCTTACAATATGTTTTTTAGATTACAAAAAGAAATGCCTTCGCGGTTGTCAGACAAAATTCTTCGACGCCTTTGCGAATCTTATCTCTTATTTTATTTTTTATTTTATTCAAAGTGGAACAGGTAACAGCTACATTATATATATTACATACAGATTAATTACATATTAATATACGCAATACTCGTAATGCAGCCCACAGTGCTATTTACAGATTACCTTTTGAGATATATGATTAAGACGCTAGGAGACCTGCAGCTGTACAGAACGTATTATATAAGTGTCAAAGTATGGTCAGCAATGGTATTATAATGTTACTGAGGTGACAAATTATTATTTGAAAAGTGTCTTGTATAAAAGACCACGAAACTTTTCCGTTGTGCATGTGAAAATATCTATATACTCGAAGGTCTTATTATATGTGGCAACCATACGTCAAATCGGTGAACGAATACCGGTATTGGATCGACAGGTACTTATGGCAAAGAGTTTACCCGCTCGCACCCGTCGTATATGGACAGTTCTGGGGACAGCATAACATAACACATTATTTAACTCAATACAGTCAAACTTGCATCTTACTATATGGAACAATGTCATAGCCTCTAATTGCTTACGTCTAGAGTCGAGGGTTAGAAGTTTGTATCTACTGAGTAACTGGTCATATGGTAGATAAGATTTATGACATCTATGATGCATTGCACATAGAAACCGGCGTTGAATATTTTCAATTTTGTGTATATATTTATTATAACAAGGATTCCAAATGGGCACAGCATACTCAAGTTGAGAGCGAACTAGGGTTTTATATAAACAAAGATATGAAGAGGTCCGTTTGAAGTCGCGAGTTGACCTCATAATAAATCCATATAATTTGTATGCTTTGTTTACAATTTGTTCAATATGTAAGGCTAAGCAAAGTTTTGAATCAAACAATATACCGAGGTCTCGCATAGAATCCACTTTAGCCAAAGGAACGTTACACAGTGAGTACGAAAATTTAATAATATTCTTGTTTTAGTAATACTGAGATATTTACACTTCAGAATACTTAACTGAAGTTTACTTTTGTAACAATAGTCTGTCAGTCTATCTAGGTCCTCTTGGAGAAAAATGCAGTCTTGTGTAGTATGGATAGATTTATAAACTTTAAGATCTGTATTTAATAGAAATTTAGAGTTGAGAAAACAGTTAATTATGTCATTGATAAATATTATAAATAACAGAGGACCTAAATATATCTTATAAATTCGAGTATAAGCGGCTGCTTACATCACCGATTCCAGTTTTGAATAAATTACATTTCCACTGAGAAGAGATAATTTTCATTAAAAATACCATATTAACAAAGACAACTGTGTAGTGGCGACGTAAGAATATCCACAATCCTGTATCGTCCCGTGGGTGTCGTAACAGATGACGGAGGGAAACTAAAATAGGAGGTGGGCAGCAATGTCTTCCTAATAACAACTCAAAGTTATAAAAACTGCGGTTGTCAGCCCGCCTTCGAATCGTGGCAGCTATGGCGAAATGAGTCAATCTATGAGGAAGGCCTATGTTCAGCAGTGGATTTTTATAGGCTTTAATGGATAGATTGACGACATTGGAACAAAGACAATTAATTAAACTAAAATTCACATTAATCTACTCTTCACAGGCGCCATATTTAGGCTCAGCCAGTGTCATAGAGTTAAAAATACGTTATTAGTACATTGTAAACATACGCCATGCGGAAACTACCGTTTTTCCCGTTATTCTGAAAGCGAACATTGCAATCTGCTTCCATTTGTGTACATAAATAGTGCTTAGCAAGAGCAGTTTTTGTAACTTTTCACTCATAGATACTGTGAATGATAATTTGAGAAACAATATTTGGCACACATTAACCCCATGAACGTGTCTACTTTTAGGTATAAAAATAAAGTTATAATAATAGGCAAAGGTGGGCGTTTTTAAACGTGAATTTCGCCTATTTCGTGTATCAATCTAGAGGCACATCAATTTGTTCTCTTGCTAAATTTAATTTACTCTCCCACATCTTTTCTTTATTACATAAATTCCTGCTTTGCTGGTCATCGTATCTTATTTACTGCTATTAAATCAGCGGCTATAAGGTGCTCTTAAAGTGCTCTTTTTGTCAAATTATACTACTAAGATTGCTCAGACATTTTCAGTATAAGACCTTTTTTTATAGAAAAAGGGTGACAAACTAATAGGTCGGGGGAAAAGTTTCTTCGTATTATGTTTGTATAAAATTGAAGAAAAATCTCTTTGTTTGTACTATTTGTATCTGGCTATTTTAATATCAATACATCATAAAGGACATTAAGAAAAATAAAAATAAAAAGTAAAAAAACACTATCCCGCCATTTTTCAATTGTTTTTCTGTCCGCCAAAATGAGTAAATCTCACGAAGAAATTCGATACGTTCTGAAGTTTTATTACAAGAAGGGAAAAATACGACTCAAGCTGTGAAAAAAAATTGTAATGTTTATTTTTTATGTTTATAGTACGTTTATATATTATGGACCTAATGCAGTTTTCAGCCCGGGAATTTTGATGTCAAATGTGCAGCTCGCTCTGGTCGTTCTCATACGGTTAAAGTCGATGCCATTTTTGAAAAAGTGGAGCAATATCGGCATATTAGTAGTTACGACATAGCCGAAAAATTGAGGATTGACAACAAAACAGTTTTAACATATTTAAAAAAGTCTGATTATACAAAAAAGCTCGATATTTGGGTACCACGCGAGCTCACTGAATGAAATAAATTGTTGAAAAAATTGAACACTGGTGATTAAAAGTGGATCACCTACGACAAGAACGTGCGAAAAAGATCATAATCAAAGGGTAGTCAAGCTCCACAGACTGTAGCGAAACGCGGATTAACACGCAATAAGGTAATACTGTGTGTATGGTGGGATTGGAAGGGTGTCGTTTACTTTGAGCTTTTACCGCCGGACAAAATCATCGATTCGAATCTCTACTGCCAAAAAATAATGAGACTCAAGCAAGAAATTGAGAAAAACGGCCTGAATTGATCATCAGAAAAGGAGTGGTCTTTCATCATGATAACACCAGACCACAAACATTTTTGGCCACTCAGCAAAAATTGAGAGAGTTTGGTTGGGAAGTGATATAACCAAAAGCCAGTTATAAGATAATAGTAATAATTCGCCATCAGAAAGGGTTTGTGTCACTGACGTGAAGTATATGGATTTTTCGATCATGTTTGTCTCACCCACCAACAAGTTGCCTTCAATCATTAAAAGAATGGAAATTTACAGAGACATAATATGAAATTTACAGAGATATATTAATTTGGTGAATACCACCGTAAAACGGCAGCTGAAAGCTGCTGTGTTTCGTATGGTAAGTGTAGTGAACCGGACCCATTTACTGGATACGAGGCATTCTATCTTAGTCCTCACAAATGACAGCGCATCTGCATTTTGATTCCTACTCGTAGTTGAGGATGGATGTAGATGTCTATGGGCCACAGAAGCTACTTACCATCAGGTGGACTGTGTGCTCGTTTGTCACCCTTATCCTATAAAAAAAAATTGTTTTGTAAAACACCATAGGGGTTAGACGGTTTGCAGTCTCGTAATGACGGGACCTACCTCAATACTAACAAATAATTTAAGTATATTAATAAACTCATTAAAGACACTAACCCATTACCATAAAACTACTAGAATTAAGAAATCGATATTGCAAGGAATAAAGGCTTTTTTATTTTACTTTTTTATTTTAGTTTATTTATTTAATGACGGGACCTGACTTGGGCAAAGCTACTAAGGTTGTGAGTCAAACCAAGACGCAGAGAGCGCCATTGAGAATAGCGACCCGCCAAACAACCATCGCAGAGACGCAATGCTGCAAAAAGCAACAAGCATCAATACGACTACTATCGTCGGCTTACGTCATCCCAAGGTCCCCCATACAATCCCAACAGACATCACCCGCATACCTCCATCAACTAGAACCGGATACCCCCTTTATTAGAAACGATGCATGTCGTTTCGACAAAAATCCCAAAAAAAGAAAGAAAGAAAAATCACTTCTCAGGGGTGACAACGTATCTGCATTCTGATCCTTACCTGTGACTATGAGCCAAAGCATCCACTTACCATCAGGTGGACTGTGCTCGTTTGCACCCTTACTCTATATAAATAAAAGAAAGTCTCACCTAAACCTGGATTCCATTAAGCTAGCTCCTGATAAGGAATCAAAACGGATTTCAATAAAAAGATTTCTGACGCAATAGACGAATATCACACGTTTGGAATGGTCTCAGGAGTGAAAAAGCGTCTGTGGTCTTCTATGCTTGATGCGGCTGTGATCTATACTTGAAAATGGGTGCAGATATCTATGGATTATAGCGACGTACCATCAGGTGGATAGTCAGCTCATTAGTTAGTCTAGTAAAGTTACAACCTATCTACGTTCCACTGCTGAGCACAGGCCCCCTCTCATTTCGGAATGGATTACGAAGTATTAATTCCTCGGACATGCAGATTTCCTTCACACTCACACACGTGGTAAATCAGCACTTGAAACTTCAATTAACAATTTATTGATCCAACTCGTAAATGAAATTTACAGACAGCACTCAACCACTTAGCTATTCGTTTGTCACTCTAAAATATGCCCTAAACTTTTCAATAACTGATCTCATTTTGTTTTCCAGTAGAAAAAAACAGTTATCGTAATTGGAAATACCTAGTGTCCAATTAAGACACCATCTGTGCTGAATTTTTATTTCCCTTTATCTCTACGACAGAGTTGATCGTTTCTTTTTCTTTATATGCTAATTGTAGGTTCTGAACGCACGAAGTTTAATCGTTACAAAATACATTTAAGTATTAACTAAGTGAATAAAAAAGTTTTCCACTTGCTTCTTATCTCACAGAATTAAAACAAATAACTTTTTTATTTCGGCAATGGACTAGAGTATAATTATTTATCTCATATTAAATTTATTGAAATGTTATAAAAATGTAAGGATTTTTTTATAATAATACAAAAAACTAAAACTAAAAATTAAAACTATCATATAGTCCTACTCCCCGCGGTATAGTGCAAGAAACACTAGCTGTGTTTCCTTGCAAATGGCCTATGAACGAGAAAAGCCTCTAGACATCAGCGGCAACGACAAGACACGGATACAGTTCCTTTAGGAACCTCAACGTCACCGCATATTAAATTGGAGTTATAAGCATCTAACCCACAAAAGCTACATATCACATTTTTTATTGACTAAGTGTGAAAACGAGCACACACTCCACCTGTTGCTAAGTGGATACTGTAGCGCATAGATATCTACATTTATCCTTATTTAAGAATGAAAATTCAGATGCGTTGTCATCCTGAGGACTGAAATGGAATGCCTCGTTTCCAGTAAAAGGGTCTCCGGTTATGTACACTCACCATAAGAAACACAGCACCATTAAGCTGCTATTTTACGATGGCACTTTGTGAGAGCGTGGTCCTTCCCCGGTCGAGCCGACCCATTTATGCAACAATCGTCTTGAGACCCCCGGTATCACAAGTGATACATACAGTTTAGATTTTATTCCACGCCATCTTTCGCAATGGGTTAGAAACTTTACGGGTATCGGTTTAGATAGACAAATTTCTGTTTTTTAGTGACATACCATTTTTTTAATTGTCAAATGACGTCAACAGCAATCAGTTCAAATTTGATTTTTTTTGCCGTTACAGCCGTGACGACTTTGCGTTAGGGTAAGTATTCATGTAATTAAGTTATTTGCTGTTGTTTCAATTTTAAGTAAGTAGTGTTGACTGTATATTTTACACCACTGTTCATATTTTACAACAAATGTCGAATTTAATTAGGTGATACATTAGGCATTAGGTACTTCTTTTGTTTTATTTACAGGTCAATTGTCAGATAAAGATATAGAGGATTTGATCAATTTTAACTTGACAGATTTTGAAGATGAAGGAAGCAATGATGATGGTGACCTTAAAGTAAGCCAACAGGAAGCGATACCGCCCATAGAAGAAGAGGAATTGAATGAATCTGATGATGAGCCTCTTTCGTCTCTATGATTTGAGCCGCAATTTTTCACAGTGATCGTATACGATAGAAACATACGGAAAACTTTGATTTTACCTTTTTTATCTCATGTGTCCAAAGCCCCTTTGAATATTTTTCTCAATACATCGATAGTAGTTTGTTTGAAATTATGTCTGAGTGCACAAATCATTCTAACTAATGAATTCAGGCAGTTCTTGGGATGCTCAACGGCTATGAGCGATGAGGATGTATTGGGCATTGGAAACAAAAGTGCATTACATAGCAAACACAATCACTCGTAACCGTTTTTGTTTTGAGTTGAGGTCAAATTTGAAGACTGTAAATAATGAAACTGTTGACCAAAGTACTCGGGAGATTGTCAAGTTTTGGAAAAGGCTGCCGAGAGAATAGAAGAAAAAAACACGTCGCCATTGATGAGCAAATAATCCTGTTTACAGGTAAATACAAGCAGAAATAGGTAGTAAAAGAGAAATCTAACCGAAAAGGCTTAAAAGATTTAATAATGGCTAATACTACAGGCCTTCCTTTGGATTTGTATCTGTATCAAGGGCACCACGGTTGACTCTGTTTTATGTCCTACACCTGAAAAATTGGATCTTGGTGGACGATTTTTATTGAAACTCATAAACACACTGCCCATGGGTTCTTACATTTGTATTGATAGGTATTTCACGTCAATTCCACTTCTTGATGTCTTAGTTAAAAGAAGAATTAAGGCGACTGGAACTCTGATGAAAAATCGGGTAGCTGAATACCAAAGACCAAACAAACAGAGATCTACCAGACAACGTGTTTTATTCAAGACAGATGGCATGTTACAAAAGGCAGGTAGAGGCAGTCACGATTGCGTTGTAAGAAGTGATGGTAATATTCCTGTTGTCAAGTGATTGTACAGTAAACCGATTTATGTTGCTTCATCAGAAGCTGCTATTCAACCAATATGAGTGTGCCGCCGCTGGAGCAAAAAATATAGATATTTCACAACCAGTGGCTACAAAACAATACAATAAATTTATGGGTGGCATTGATTTATTGTATCTTATAATCGGCAAGTATCCTATGCGGAGAAGAACTGGCAAATGGACCGTGACAGCAATCTTTAATTTCTTCGACTTGAACTGCTGCCACTGCAGGGTGGTTGCAATACAGAGAAGATGCCGGGAAATCTGGGATTAAAAAAGATACTGAGCAATATTTGGGCTTTAAATTTGAGTTGGCGTTTAATTTATTCAGAAAAATAATCCTCTATGCCACAATATTTGAGTCCTCATGTAGCACATATTACACGCAGTAGCCTGACAGCCTCTCTGACAGCCTGACAAAGGTTCACTGCCAAACATATTATCAAGGGGGATATTTGCTATAGACGCACGCTTGACAGACAGATTAGCAACCGGCAAACCGCCCGAACTCAATGATTCGTGGCCTATGTTCAGCAGTGGACGGTGTCCACCGAATGGCATAATTGCCGTATAAATAATGTTGAAGTTTATTTACGTCATTGCTACGTTATTACCGCTCTTATTACGCTCGTCACCTCTTCTTACTTAAAAACATAATTAAAATTATTAAACTGACATCAGAGAGACTCTAAGGTTACTTCCCGGTAGCCGCTCGTTAATTTATTAAATTCTCTTTGATCTTTGAAATCTGTTGAAATAACAAGATCTTTAATCATTTGACTAAACTTAATTAATAAGTACAAAAGGGGACTAATTTTCAATTGGCATTTCCCCCAGTCCAATCTTTTGGGAGGCCTATATTCAGCAGTGGACATCGATAGGCTGTAAAAAAGTAGAAGAAGATTTTCCATCCAGGTTGATGATAGATTGAGCAGAGATAGGTACATGGATATTTTACGAAAAGTTACACAATGATGCCTCCAGACTAAATTTCAGTCACGACGGTCTATTTAAACGAAGACGGTGCCTGGCGCGAACACAGGGCACTGTCTATTCCTGACTCTCATAGTCTGATGGGAAGGCAAACCAACATGACTGCAGGGAGATCAGGCGCAGGATCTATGGCTTTACGTGCTTTCCACGGCACGAGGGTGAAACATTTATTGTTTTTCCAGACTAGAGAAGGTGGTGTGGAAGGACATAAGGTAGAACAAAACCTATGCCAGCCAGTTTTTTTCTTCTGAGACAGCAATTTTACTGTTTCAGCTGCTATTTGTTTAAAGGAAATGTAGTTTTCCATAGTCATTGATAAAGAGTATTTTTGTTCAGCCTCTTTTCTTTTTTTGCAAGCAGATGTGCAATCCTGGTCCCACCAAGGAGGTGAGGCCAAATTGTTTCTGTAGGGTTGTTTTAAAGGAATAGTCTTACTGGCGGAAGATAATAATGCATTTTTGAATTTTGAATAGACTGAATGTACATTTTCATGATGCAAAGAAGGAGTTGTTGATATTGCTTGATCTAAGACAGAAGAATAGTGATGCCAGTCTGCCTTTGATAAATTATATTTTAACCTCGGGTTGAATTCAGAATTTGCTCTTGTAGAGTCAACAGATGTGATAAAATTGGATAGTGATCACTACCATGTGAATTTGGTAATGTTTTCCATGATAGAAGGAAACTAAGCCAGGAGAGCAAAGAGTCAAGTCCACTGCACTTCTTACGTTCTGAGAAGGTGAAACACGGCGGGTAGGAGAACCATCATTAAGGGTACAAAGATTTAAGTCGTCTATCATATCTAGAAATGTAGATGATAGAGAATCGCAGTAATGTGAGCCCCATGAAGTATGGTGAATATTGAAATCTCCCATGATGACAACAGGAGGGGTTAGAGAAGAAATAAGATTAAAAAGTTTATTTAAGATGGTAAAATTAGGATCAGGAATGTATACAGACAGAAAAGATATGTTGAGGGCCCTGACTGCAACAGCATTAATTGAGGAGCTGTGGGAAGGAAGAGGTATAGAAGAATATGTAATTTTTTTTGAGATCAGAATAGAGGAACCAGCGTGTCCATCGCTCCTATCATCCCGAAGACATGAATAACCTGATATCCTAAATTGGGAGTCAGGTCTAAGCCACATCTCCTGGATGGCAAGAACAAGTGGACTAAATTTGTTAATAAGAAAGATAAGTTCATTCTTTTTATGTTTGATACTCCGGCAATTCCATTGTAGAATTGTGAATGTTGCTAGTTATAGAAGTAAGCTGAGTAAGTTTTTGACGTAAGCTGAGGGGAAGTTCTGCATCACTGAAACGGGAAATCATGTTAATTAACATTGATATCATAAGTTCGCAGAAGTTATCATTATTAGAAATGTTGTCATTCCCCAGTAAAGCACACCCATTTGGAAGGGAAGAAGTAGGATTCTCAACAATTGCCTGATGGGCTGGCTTATCATATCCAGAATTTAATGATTGGCTGTAAGTACGTTGAGGAATAAAGATTGTTTTTTTATATGATGTAGATTGTGAAGGCTGAGCCGAAGGAGTTAATAGACTGTCATTTATGGGATAAGGGGTCTGTTGAGAAGAATTACGAGGCGGGCTTCTTGTTGTGTCAGCAAAGGATCTTCGTACCAGAGGGAATCTAGCTGCAGCTTCTAAATATGATATATTTTCTTGTGACATAACTAGTTTAATAGATTTTTGCCTTAGATGTTCAGGGCAGGTAGGGTCTTTTGCTGTGTGGGGTCCTGAGCAGAATAGACAAGTAGGAGTTTGCCTAGTACATGATAAACCTTCATGATTTTGTGCACATATAAAGCAGCGAGGGGATGATCGGCACTGGGAAGTAACATGACCAAATCTGCAACATTTATGACACTGAATAAGTGGCAAAACATATTTTTCTACTGGCATAGAGGTGTAAAAGCAGTAAATATGGGGTGGAAGTTTTTGTCCGGAAAAAGTTAGGACTACTGTCTGAGTTGGAACCCATGAAACGCTATTACTGTCACTCACTGATCGTCTATTGAGTCGGCGAGCTTTAATTATTGCACCATATCCAGAGGGAATTTCTATAGCTGCAATTAATTCTTCTAATGTGCACTCTATGGGAACTTGTCTGACTAGCCCCATACGAGTGATACTATATGAGGGAATAGTTGCTTCATATTTAGAATTCTGAAGAGCTGGGTGATCAATAAAAGTGTTTGCATCTGCTGCTGTTTTAAACTCAACCGATATCCTGTTTCGTCCAACTTTTTTGATTCCGTCACAAACTATATTTTTAATATTATTATGATACAGAAAGTGACCAAATTTAATTGGTTTAAGAGTTACTCCAGACACTTGATCATTTGGCATTTTACTTACGTGAACTAGAAAAGGAGCGGTATCATCTTGACAGTACTTTACTTTTTTATTAATAAAATCAGGATGGGTATATGAGGATTGTATTGAAGGAAACTGTTGTTTTGGATCAGTAATAACTATTTTTTGTGGATGGGCAGACCCATTACTTACTTGGGCGCGTTTACGGTTAATAGGTTCTACATTATCAATGGGTAAAGAAAAGGAGTCATTGCGAACCCTTTCGGGATCAGGAGGTTCATCCTCCATTATATTTCTACAACTACAACTTACATAAAAACGGCACAACTAAAAACACTTACTAATCTACAGATGTTAAAACAACCACCAAGACAAAAAAATTAACTATAGTAACTCAACAGCACTTAATAAAACAATAAATTTAAGGGAAAAAACTACGACACTTGTATCTCTCACTTAACCTCAGAGCAAAGTCCTCGAGTTTTGTTATAATTTGATAGTTCGTACGAAATATGATTTGCGTGGGCTACATTTTAAAGCTCGTAACATTTAGCGATGTACCGAAAACTAAATGTTTAACTTTAACGTGCTATGAATTGAAAAAAAATGATGTGTTGATAAGTATTACAGTTTACTCCGAATATCATGTAGTCTACAAAATTGGGGTTTGATGTCGAGAGGTGCGGCCGAGCCCTGGTAAGATTGAGGCTATACCGCTACAGCCTGCAACTTATCGGTGGATCTTACGGCATGACAACTTGAGCGGCCGCCGAGCACATGGTGCTTTGGCGAGTCAAAAGGACGTCTGATGCTTGCTCAGCTTTTTTTGCGAGTGGTGAGCCATGTCACGCGGATATATATCCAAAAGAGACGATTAAATGACTCTTGCAATTGGTGTGAAGCCGTTTTTGCAATGTGTGAGATTTTCATTCAGTTGCTTTTTATATTTGCAATGTGTGTAGTGGCCTACGCCTCTTTATGCAGTTGCCTTTTGCAATGCGTATATCTTGCGCAGTTGCCTCCTTCCCTTTGGAATATATGGTGGGATCAGTCTCTCCACATGGTTGCCGTTTTTGCAGTGTGTGCAATGGTTTGTGAGTGCCATATCACACAGTTGCTGTTTCATAAGAGAATGTGTGGTGAACTTTGGAAGTACCGAATTCTATGGTTTACAATACATTTATCATCATTTCTTTTAATTTTTAATTTTGCAAAGCAGATTATTTATTTGTTTCATGCACCTGAAACGTTTTACATCTATTTCAATTTTAAATTACTTTCAATACCTATTTTGCGAGACTTGTGTTGGATGTACTTAAGTGCACGCTTGTGCATCTGACGTAGTTGTTTCTATGTCTTTTGCTTTAACTGTTGTGTACTTTAAATTTTACATTAAAACTACCTTGAGTAAAATCCAATATGAAAAAGGTTTCAGGTACTAGTTAACGCTAACTTTGAGCTTATGTCAACAGTCACTGTGAGGTATGCAAATTTGGTACCCCATGCCTACAATGTTGAAGTCTGGACAGCTCGCTGGTGCGAGTGCAGCCCGGCGGCTTGCTGGCGCTGGTGCGGCGCGACAGCTCGCTAGGGCGAACGCAGCGGAACCGCTCGCTGGAGCGTGTTTAGCTGAGGGGCCTGTGTCTTCAGTGTAAAGTACGATCTGTGCCGTGTGCACAGTGATCCTCGTAGATAATTGTGTTATATATGACATGCGTTAAACTCTTGTAGGAAGCGTTGCATACTAAAATCTGATTTGGATGATGTTTTTAATTCTGTAAAAGCTTAGCCTGTATGAAATGTATTCAAGACCTCACTCATTGTGTGCTGTTGAATAAAAATTGGTAAAGATTTGGAAACAACGAGTTTATCGTTTCATGGTCAGAAAGGGCCAAGACGAGAAAGTTACATTAAGCCAGTAACGTTACTTTAGCCTCCACACGAGGTGTGTGCTTGCCACATGGTTACTTTGAGGGTATGTAGTTACACATGTGTCAGAAATAGCTAACGTAGTGCTTCCTTTCTGAAAGTTATATTGAGATACGCTAACGTTGTGCCTCTTTCTTAAAAGTAGAAGGCGGACAAGCTAACGTCTTGCCTCTGTCGCGTCTAGCTTGAGTTATGCTAACGTCGTGCCTATGACTTAAGTAGATGTTAAGTTATGCTATCGTAGTACCTCTGACTAAATCAATTATTTTTAACCAACTTTAAAAAAGAGGAGGTTCTCAATTCGACTGTTTTTTTTATGTGTGTTACCTCATAACTTTTTTCTAGGTGACCAATTTTGATGGTTCTATTTTTGTTTGAAAGCTAGTGATTATCATGTGGTCTCCTATAAATTTGACCAAGATCTGACTCGTAGTTTATGAGTTATTCTTAATAATGCGTATTTATTAATAATTGACTTTTAACAAAAATTTTAATTTACCACTCGTTTTAAGTTATGCGAACGTAGTGCCTATAACTTACTCAGACGATACGTTGTGCTAACGTAGAGCCATTGCCAAGCGCGTCATCTGTGACCTACGCGGTACCTGCACACCCCATGCCGTTGACGGAGACTAATATTTAAAGCACTAGGGAGCCCGAGGACGGACTCCTGTCAGGAGAGGCCGTGTTGGGAATGAGGGTAAAAAATAAAAGGGAAATACGAACAAATGAAGGTAGAATGGTAATCTCCCACTTGTTTTAGCAGTATAAAGTATCGCACAGTCGACTAAGAGGCATCAGTCTGTAATTCTAAGAGTCCCACTGTCGTTACTATGCCCGTTGGAGTATTCTACTAGTGTAGGCAAGGAAGGTCATGTTGCTGAGAGGCTGCCCTGTGTTACATTGAGATGGGTAGTGATGCTGTTGGTTTGCATACTTTGGTGTTATCATGTAATTGGGGTCCTGATAGTAAGCAGGCTTTGTTACCGAGTAGTGTTCTTTTATTTAAATACTTTTGAAATAATTTCTAACATCAGAAGTGGAATAATTTATTACAATAACTATTATGAACAAAGTTTCTTTTTAGGTATTTTTATTTTATTTTGTATGTTTAACTTCTTACCGATGCTTGCCGATGTCGAGGTATTTATTGCATTAAGATCTTCACACATTACTATGTTTAGGGATAAAAAAAATTTGCTCTTACTTGCTCCTTTTTTGTTACGGATCCAAAATACATCGCGAAGTAAAAATCAATTTTACATAAACTTTAATTTTTTATAAAATAGCATGGATGACGGTGTATTTATAAATTTATTGAAATGAGATATGTTAAACAGTTCTCAAGACCTAATTTACCTGTGGTCAAAAAAATTATGTCTTGAATTTGATATCTATTGTGGTCAAATTTTTTTTCAATAAAGATCCTATATATCCAAGTATACTTATGTAAAATTACAGCTTAATTCATTTTGAAACAACTGAAATATGAAGTTTTGAGATGAAACACACACGGTTTTCCCATAGTGCGCCGTCAAGTTGCTTGTTTGTCAGTGTTCTACAGATTGTACTTCACAGAGTGTGCCCATTAGCTTCATAAGCTCATACCGCCATCTCCATTCTCTTATCGGAGTACCAGGCGTACTTCAGGTCACTATCCACACTTGGATGACATTCCGAATATTCGCACCAAGCGCTATAAATAATCTTTTATAATGCGCACAGCCAAGGTGTGGAATACCCTGCCGGCGTTTGTTTCTCCGAGTACCTATAACCTGGGCCTCTTCAAGATGCGTATTAACAGGCTTCTCCTAGGCAAAGTCGCTCCATCGTAGACTTCATCTTTGCCATTGGGACAGATGGAGTTCAAGAGTGAGCCCATTTTTATATTTAAAAAATTCTGTTTTACAGAACTTCGGTAATTACGAAAGTTAAAATAATCATGGGCAGAAGTTCGTTAGCAGGTGCTCTTTACCATTTTATCATTAAAAAAGCTCACGTATTTGTTCTTTCTAAATTCTAATAAAAAATAAGACACCTCCTAATGACAAGAAAAAAAGAATGTGCCATTTGTAGTATATGCTACTACTACTTGCTACTGCTAGGAACTACTAGTAGCATTCCCTAGCAGTCCCTAATACCCTAGCCCTATCAAAAATATACATAAATAAATAAGATAAGTGCGGGAGGTCATCATGTTAGAATGTCAGGGTTTAGGTGATGGGGTTCTCTCACTGCCAGTCGAGCAGACTCACAAGACTGATCAGGGGTTCTGACGGCTAAAGGTGTCTTGGCCGCAGTGAGAAGGTGACCTTGCCAGGAGTCTCGGCGATAGTGGCGATAGTAACGATGACGTTGTCCAAACGTTGAAAAAAGATTTTATTTATAATATGGTAATAATTATACTTAATAACTTAATAAAATACAATTTTACATTATACACTAAGATTACTCAGTAACAACTACTAGTGTGCGTGAGTTTTGATAACGCGGTGAGTTGCAATGTTCAGTGCCGAACACCTACCATAACGTGAAAAGCGACTAATGGGATATTGGATTAGTGATTGAATAAGCGATGGGCTAGCCACCATCACATATTTCACATTTTTCCATCAAAATCCGTATTTTTTAGTATACGTTTTCCGAGAAAAGCAGCTCGCAAGAATGCTCTTTGAACTCTTCTGACCATATATTTATCTATCCACTACTCCATATCGTCCCGTGGGTGTCGTAAGCGGTGAAATAGGGGAGCTAAAGCAGGAGGTAGAAAGCAGAATGTTTCAGGTAAAAACTAAAAACAATACAAAAAACGCGGTTGATACTCGCCAAAGCCTACGAGGGGGGCCTTTGTTCAGCAGTGTACTTTTACAGGCTGTAATGGAATGGATTAATAAATCTTGTTCCTTTTGGTTGTCGTCTTTCTTTCAGGCGTTATATTTTTTTTATATATAATTGTAGAATTTTTGTCCAAGTTACCAGCAGAATAACAGCGCTGCGATAATTTTGCTTTAAGGTCTTTTCAATAAGATTTTTTTTAATTTTTTTGCCAAAAATATCTAAGCTAAGGTAATTAGATTTATCTGTAATATCCCAAAGTCACCTTTTACACCCACGGGATGATTTGGGATAGTGGATTTTTCACTCCACCATTATTATTTTTTCCAAATGCAGTCCACCCAAAATAATACGATTTTAAACAAAGAGTTTTAGAATCGGACAACACCTAATTGGATCCATGGAAATTTAAATTGGCTTACATAAATGTTACCGATCTTGTTAGTTGATACTTGTTCCCGCAGTAAGTTCAAGTTGACCTATCACAACCCGGATAGCAATTTTCGCCCATCCTTGGTCCGCTCTGCTCCGACCTAATGCAATAAACGGGATTACATGTGCTCACTCCGGACAATGAGTCTGCTTTACGGTGCACAGACGCATGAGATTGAATATTCTGGTTAGACAAAACGAATAATTTACATATTTACTACCGGGGTAATACTTATGACTTTCAAGAAGTATTCTTGTGATCTATATTGAATAAAGAAGATTCAATCCTATTCTATTCAATTCTACCTATCAATAAAATGCGACCTTTAAATATTAAAAATTGAGAAAATTCCGTCGCCCGCCATTTGTATCGTTGTATTTATAGGGAATGCAATAAAGATTAAAAATAAATTCGAAACTTTATATTTTTTTTTAATTGAGGTTCGTAAGACGAGACTATGTGAAATGCCAGCAGTGTCTATAGCTGAAATTCGATGGCCAATAAAACAATGTGATAAACTAATTATTTTTATTTTTATTCTTCACACTGAATGGCAGCCGGCGCGTTGCTGTCGCAGAAAAAATAATTGTGGAAATATTGTTTTAAATTTAGAGGTGTTATATTGTTTAATTAATAGTGATAATGATAAATTTAATGAATGTAGTATGTAATAGTAATAATAATAATAGTAATGTAATAGTGATAAATTTAATGAATGTTGCACTTGTTAATTTTATATTTTGTATGCCTACTGGCGGGACATAGAGAACCTACTTTGTATTTTATTATGTACATATCGAGATCTGTAAATTAACCTATGTTCACAAAATAAACAGATTTGATTTGATTTGATTTGATAATACATACATTGAAGTTGAATGATATATAACTTACACATACAGACTGTAAGTTAATTCTACTATGTACTTACTTACGCGACGGTTACTATTGTAACCTTCGCGCGAGTACATATAAGCAATAAGTAGACAAAGTTTTACCGCAATCTGATGAACGGAACTGATGAAATGCCATAGCAGCGCATAAAATATGAAAAAACAAACATTAATTTTTATATATTAAATAAGATTGACTGCCACAGTTTACTCTTTAAACTGTGGCCTTTAAACCTATTAATTATCTTGTAACGTAGCAGACATTACAAGGGAATTAATAAGAGTTTTTGGCGGGAACTTGACCGGCGGCGGATTGCTGCTCCTGTATTATTGTTTAAATAATGGTTTGAAGTGGATTTTGATATGGAAAAGTGGTGCGATTTGGTGTATTAGGATATTTCTCTAGAATTTAAAGTATAATTAGTGAATTACTGTGAGAAAATAATATATTTAATACCTAAGTTTTCAACCTTCAGTGTCTTTTTCGCGAAATGTGCTCCACGCTCCCACAGAATACCAGCGTGAAATAGCAGCTTTATGCCGTCGTATTTCATGTTGTTGTGTGAGTGTAGAGAACCGGAGACCCTTGTTACTGGAAACAAGGCATTCCATCTTAGTCGTCACAAGTGACAACGCATCTGCATTTTGATTCGTAATCGAAGATAGATGTAGCTGTCAATGGGCCACAGCAACCACTTACCATCAGGTGGACTATGTGCTCGTTTGTCACCCTTATCCTATAAAAAAAAACCCCACCAAAAGTTGCCTTCAATCATTCAAAGGTGGGAAATTTACAGAGATATACATCGATATATATGTACTACGTCTAGATTTGGCATTCCGAACATTCACTATGTTCAAATGAACTGTACTGCAATCCGTACACCTTTAGTGTCATTTAGTGTGGCTTCAATATTCATAGAGTGTGGAGCTGCACTAATAATACGAGATTTCAAATTAAAGTTTAAAACTTAACGTAATTAATGATTTAGTAGTCAAATAAGTAAAATTATTTGTTGTTCAAGTGAATAAATAGGTAATAATATTACAATCATAGACTAAAATCTACTATCTCTTGCGCATGCGCGAAAACAGAGTAGTGCACATTTTTTGTTTGGAATAGCTTCTCTAGTACGTAGTACATAGAACTCAATGGAGATATATAATTATGTTGTTATATAAAACATCATGTAGGTCAGACAGTCTGCAGCCCCGTAATGAAGAGACCCAACTTAGGCAAAACTACTTAGGCTGTGAGTCAAACCGAGACGCAGAGAGCGCCATTGAAAATAGCCACCCGCCAAACAACCATCTCTGAGACGCAATGTTGCAAAACGAGACAAGCATCAATACGATTATCGTCGGACATACACCATCCCAAGGTCCCCCATACAATCTCAGCAGACATGACCACCCGCATACCTCCATTGACCAGAACCACAAGATGCGTCGAATCAAGCTCAGCACACCCGCAGATCCATCACAAGATGCAATACCACAAGTAGCAGTAAGCATCAATGCAAGTATCAAACGGATGGTGCGCCCTCACAACACACCCACGTGATCCCTATCGACTTTGGTAACAAAATTGGTATTGTTCTTAACTAAAATCCACGTATCATAGCGCTATTGCACTAAGACATGGAGTTGAATATGCTTGCTGCTTTAAAAGTACTACCAAACACACTCACCCTAATCCGAAATATTGTCTACGTATCATAACGCTGTGCGCTAAGATGCCGCCACAACCGGTAGGGGTATGCGATGTCCTCGGGCAAGTCGTATTGCTGCAACAAATCCGTTTACCACCGGCACTAAGATGTCTAGGACACATCGGCTAACGAGTCCAAGTTTACCTCGGTCTCGGAAGCTGTGAAGCAACAGCTACACCTCACTATAATAATCCTTTACAAGTTCCATTTCTTTCAATATAATGCTTTTACATATTTGAGACCTTCCACATATTTGCTTTCTTTCATAGACCTTACTTTTATATGTCTTTTATATATGGGATTTTAAGTCTTAATTTTCATATCATAATGCTTATGCATCATGCATTATGACCTTACTATCATAGGTTTCTAATATAGGACTATACATTATGCAAGAGTACCAATAGTACTCAGTCATCCGACCACCGCATATATATGTAAGACCTTGGGTATGCGTCTCCGGCAACCCGGAACACCTTCCAGTAATACAAGAACCCTCATTAACTTTTGTTTTTTTTTTTTCAATTTTGACCCATTTTTCAATTATATTACAAATGTTGTTTATCTTTATTATTGTAATAAAATCGATTTGTATTTCTATTATTAGGTCCTTACATATGAAATTAGCGTTTTGTACGGGATGAATATAAAGTAAATTTTTTTAAAAAAATATATTTAATTAATCAAAGTATGCACCGTTGTTATCTATGCACTTTTGCCATCTCATATGTGGTTCATTGATCCCTTTACTAAAAAAACCATGGGCGCGAGAACCAATAAACTCTTTGAAGGCGGTTTGGACTGCCGCATTGGAGTTGAATTTTTTTCCTTCTAAGAAGTTGTCCAAATTCCAGAAAAAATGGTAATCTGTCGTCGCAGACATTCCAATTGTAGCTCATCTAACTTAGTGGATGTTTGTTGTGCAGTGTGTGGCCTAGAGGGATTGACCAATCTCGGTTATTTAGCAGCTTGTTCTTCCTTCATGGTTTCCAGTTGCTGACAATAGATATCTGCCGTAATCGTTTGGCCAGATTTTAGAAAGCTGTAGTGAACGACACCGGCGCTAGTCCACCAAACACTCACAAGTAACTTTTTCTGTGTCAATTTTCGTTTAGGGCAGGATTTGGCTAGGTCTCCAGGGTTCAGCCATTGCGACGAGCGCTTCCGATTATCGTACAGTATCCACTTTACATCACAAGTAATGATTCGATTTAAAATCCTTCATTATTGTGTCAGTTGAGCAAAGTAACACAGCAGTCGACGCGTGTTTGCAAGTTCGATTCACTCAATTCATGAGGTAGCCATCGTTCAAGTTTTTTTACTTTCCCGATTTGCTTCAAGTGGATTAATACAGTTTTATCACTTACCCCGAAGCCTGCAGCTATCTCTAAAGTGCTTTGTGATGGATCCGCTTCCACAATAGCCTTTAATTCTTCATTTTCCACTTTGGTCTCCGGCCGTCCACGGGGTTGGTTCTGAAAGTTGAAATTTCCAGAACGAAAACGTTGAAACCAAAAACGTACCGTGCTTTCTTTTGCGACACCAGCGCCGTACACATCATTAATCCTTCGAGCTGTTTCTGTAGCACTGGTGCCACGGTAGAACTCGTACTCGTAAATATACTGAATTTTTTTCCATTGTGCGGTAATAAGCGACACCAAAGAAAAAAATAATGAGGAAAAAAACAAATGAATGACTATTTTCAAAAATCAAATGTACCGGCTAAATGAATTTATAAATTTGAATTTGGAATTCTTAACCAAAGAGGAGATATTCCAGATCAAAGTGGTCAGTACGACAATGACCTAATATTTAAAACATCTTGAATATTTATAAACTGTGTTTTAATAAATTTAAAGGTTTTTAAAGACAAAATTATACCTTCACTATACTATAATACTTAATGTTCGAAATGAATGTATTTGCTTATTAATGCTTATTAACGCATTTTAATTCTTCAAAATATTATATCTTTGATATTTTTAAATGTTTTTGCATTGAATTTAATTATTATTAATTTAATTGAGGGAGGGCGGGAGGTGCTCTTCAAACTAGGTAAGACACATCATTTTATTTTATTGAGCGGATATTGGCAAAGTAAATTTTTCCAACCTTATTATTTATTTGTAATGATAATAATAATACATCGTCACAGTAGGGACAGATCATTACTTGGTTTTATGCAGAATTAATGGTCTATTCACACGCCGGCGTCATCGGACATCTGTGTCTACCACTGGGTTACAGCGTATAAGAACAGAGAGGTTATAATATGAAGGTGTGAAAGATAAGTAAAAAGTGTAGAATGAGAGAAAATATAAGTGGTTTGGATGAATAGTTATGAATGATTTAGACTTAGAGACTGTATGGCATAACGTTAGGAAAGTTTTGGTGGATACATCTATAGAAGTATGGGGTGTAAGTAAGAGAACGAATGAAAGGAAAAATAATACGTTATGGTGGGATGATAAGATACGGATGGAAGTTGAAGCAAAGAAGAGAGCATGGCTAGATTTAGCAGCAACCAAGGCTGGTAATTCTGGCGGTATGATTGATGATATTGAAATGAAAAGTGAGCCTTTACACGTCTAAATAAGAGAGTAAAAGAAGTAGTTAAAATGAAAAAGTAAGAAAGAGCAGATAAGAATTATAGAAGGATATCTGATAACTTCCAGCAAATATTAAAATATTCTGAAAACTCGTAAGAACTGCCAAGAGAAATTCATAACAGCCTAGAATAAATGCTATACAAGACGATAATGGCTGCATTCTGAATGACGAAGTTTCGAGTCTAAAGAGATGGAAGGAATACTTTGGAAGCGTATTGATGAGTGAGGAGACGTTTGAATTTAATGAACTAGAAATTCCGAAAGAATAGGAAAGAGGCAGGAAAATAAGTATAGATGAAATAATAAAAGCAATGAAAAGCATGAAAGTAGGTAAGGCAGCTGGATATGAAAGAGTATTTCTCGAAATACTAAGGGCTGGAGAATTAGTGGTGGTAGTCCTGCTGTACACTTTGTTCAATTTATGTTGGGAACTGAAGCGGGTATCGGGAGACTAGTGTAAAGCCGTTATAGCCCCAATATATAAGGTAAAAGGATCACAGCAGGACTGTAAAAACCATGCTTAGCATTGTGGGAAAATTTTATGCTAAGGTGTTAATTGAAAGAGCTATGAAAGAAACAGATGGAAAAATGTGGGATATGCAAGCTGGATTTAGAAAAAGAAAGGGATATATCGATCAAGTCTTTTCCATGCGCGTGATTGCGTAGAAGTTTCTGACCAAAAACCAAAAAGTTTTTTGTGCGTTCATGGACTTGGAAACGGCTTATGACCAATTAGACAGGGATGTATTATGACAAACACTGAACTTATTTGGTTTAGCGCTGATAGCGGGTTGATACAGGCATTAAAGTTTCTTTATAGCGACTCTAGTTCTTGTGGTAGCATAAACGGGGCCTACTCGGACTGGTTTGGCATCCATAGAGGTGTTAGACAGGGCTGTATAGCTTCCCCGTGGCTGTTCAATCTATTTATGGAGAGTTTTTTGGAAACTTTGAAAGGTGAAGAATGTGGGTTAAGAATAGGTGAGTTAACCGTCAAATGCTTTTTGTACGCCGATGTTCAAGTCATATTTGCGTCGTAGGTGGCCGAATTGCAAATGATGGTTACATTAATTAACAGGTCATTAATAGAAAGGGGAATTAAAGTGAACGCAAGTAAGATGAAAGTGATGGCTTTTGAAAGAGAAGATAGTAAAACGATATGCGAAATGAGAATAGAAGGGGAGTTGATTGAGCAAGTGAATGAGTATGTGTATTTGGTATGTGTTTTAGCAAGGATGGTAGATATGAGAAGGATATAGAACGACGAGTGAACGCAGAAAATAGAGTAAATAGGGCTCTTCACTCTATTGTGGGGAGTCAGGATGTGTCAAAAAAGGCACGTATGGCAATTCACAATGCTGCTTTTGTCCCTACTCTAATGTATAGTAGTGAAAGTTGGGTGTGGTAGGAGAAGCACGAGATGTATTTGGTATATAGAGTTCGAGTGAATTACATATTTTAAGTTATAAATTTGTATAATGTTGTGTGCCTCAATGGTCCGTATCAAAATAAAGTTTCCTTCTTTCTTTTTCTCTTTCTTCTTTCATATTTCTTTCCATTGAACTACCTATCCACTTTATTGTTGAACATTTATTTATTATTTCATAGTATTCATTTGTTCTATTTATTAGTTTCTAGCACTTCTTTTTTCTAAATACTAGTTTCTTAAGTTATCTGTGACTTGTCGTCACCGTGAAGACAAAAGCGCTGGTTCATTTTTCACCCAAACGCTAAGTATAGCCATTCAAGGAAACGCAGCTAGTATTTTAAGCTATATTAGCCAGGGGGTAGGACTGTTTGGAAATTTTATTTTTAAGTTATTTTTTTATTGCTGTAATTATTCTTAATTGTGTTCTTTTTGATTTTTATGTTTCAAATGATTTAGCACAAAACATCAATAATTATTTTTAACTACAATTGTAGGTACAAACTGTGGTTTCGCGTATAAGCAGAACAACATTTTTTAAATTTAACGAATCTCAGTATACCTAAGATGAGGCTACTGGCCTTATGAGAAATCATGCCCTCTTTGTATCACTCAGTGTGCGATAGAAAGGGCTGTGCCCGGAATTCCAAAAAATATATGCGTTAAAAAAATCATAAACCCTACACTAGGATTTACTCCTGTATCGTGGAGGTATAGATACAAAAATTGCACGAGGCCAAACACCCAGACCCGAAACAATTATTTGTAGGCCATACAAATACTTAGTCCGTGCGTGATTCGAACCCGCGGCCCTCAACTGCTACTCGATGCTAAGTTTAGTAAGCTGAAGTGGCAATGGGCAGGTTAAGAAGAAACGACAGCCAATGGGTAAGAAAAGTTCTCGAGTTACCGCCTCGTAATTGGAAAACGCAGAGTTGGGCGAACTCTACTACAGACGGAATGACGAACTGATGTTATGGGCCCTATACACGATCGGCCATGATGGACGAATACTAGCGATCACGATCGTGTGGAGGGCATGATCGCCTATAATCGCCCGTGATCGGTTATGATCGAGCGTAATCGCCGCTGTGTCGGTTTTTCAGACAATCATCAAAGAAAGTTCGGCCATGATCGTGCGCGCGTCTACATGATCGCCGATGCTGTATAAACTTACCTTGTTTTATTTCAGTGTATAGTTAACATACACCTTTTTTGCTTCCTTTTTTTTCACCACTCATTTAAAGTGAACATTTAAATAATGGTTATACATATAAACTAATTAGGTGAATAAATAGCGGCAGCTGCAACTGTTTCAACGTCCATCTCGGACAGATGACAATACAAATATGTAGGATGCACGATCGTGTCGGGCAGCCGCGCAATGATTGTGACAATCATGCCCCATTCTGTGGTTGTCCATCATGGCCGATCGTGTATAGGCGGGGTAACAAGTAGTTGGTCGATGGAAGCAGGTTGTTCAGTACCGCACTTTAAGAAATAAACTTTAAAGTCTAATTACAATAAAGTCCTATTCACCAAGCTTTACTAGTGACAGGAGTTTAAAATGAAATTTCTAAAAGAAAATTTCTACAAACAGTATTTTTGCAAATTTGGTATTGTTCGTCTGTAACAATACCCATCAATAAAAAAGTAGATTGAGACGTGAAGCAAAAATTGGCTGATAAAAACATTAAAAAAATATAAAGAACGAAGATTTAAATATCTGGGGCGTATTGATGTAAAAAAATACTATTCTTTTAAGGTTTTTTTTTTCTTCATCTATACAAATAAATAAAATTGAAGTGTTTGTAATGTCAAATTAACAGCTTTTTACTAAATGCATATAAAAGTATATACGGTACTTATAACAAAAACACAATTTTCTAGAGACTTCAAAAAGGAGGATGTACTCAATTCGACTGTATATTTTTTTTGTTTTTTTTTTTTATGTGTGTTACTTCATAACATTTTTCTGAGTGAACTGATTTGGATGATTATTTTTTTATTTGAAAACTGGTGTTTATCGTGTGGTCCCATATAAATTAATCAAGGTTTGACCAATAGTTTTTGAGTTATTCTTAATACTTTATATTGAAGTCGGTTGTACAAAATTTTAAATTTTAAATTATTAAATTTTTTGTCTGACTGCTTGTCTGTCTGACTGTCTGTCTGTCTGACTGTCTGTCTGTCTGTTTGTTCCAGCTAATCTCCGAAACGCCTGGACCAATTTTGACGGGACTTTCATTGGCAGATAGTTGATGTTATAAGGAGTAACTTAGGCTACTTTTATTTTAGAAAAACAATTAGGGTTCCGCGCAAAAATAATAAAACCGTAAAGTAATAAATTCAACGCGCACGAAGTCGCGAGAAACAGCTAGTTTTAAATAATGGAAAAGAAGAATTTGTGTAGCTTAACCTTGAGACACATTAGAGGTCGTATGAATAATATATCAAATTAATTACATATAGGCTCCGCAAAACCGTATATAATTCTTTTTATTTTTTTTTAACGACACCGTTTAAATTATTGGTTTTATTTTTTATCTACTTAGTAAGTTAATGAGTAAGTGATCACATCAGTTACCATTTTAACAACACTGATATACTTGACACCATTTCGTAATTTTCACGTCTTTTAAGGCTTTAATTTTCGGATTTTTTGGAGGCAATCTATGGGGGAGGCCTATGTTTACCAGTGGAGTAGGTATATCCAATATCGTAGAACTTTCTTGACTTCTTATGCGGATTGTGTGCGGGATTGCGAGAGGGCAAGAGTGCGATATTTGGCATAGTTGTAGTTTATATTAAGAAGGAATGCAGAGAGCTCAAATTCATATATTATAATGTGTTAAAAATACGTGAAATAAAATGAAATAAAATATTAGTTATTTACGTTCACACTGTCAATGTCAAGCTGGTCAAACTATAGATTTCCATCTACGTGTCAAACATATAATAGTCTGGGGTTAATAAGTCATACAGAGCGAAGAGTACAGATTGCTCAATATACAATCTTAACTTAATGAAATACGCTCGAATTTCGACCCTTAGCGACCACTACCCATATTATTCGATCCTGAGGTTTTTTGGCCTTAGCTGTAGTCGCAACCTACGATACCTACGGAATAAAGTGGGGTGATGAATGTGATACGCCACCACTATCCGGCAAACAAAATAGGGTTATAGATTTTTTTTTAAATAACTGAAGTGACAAGCGAACTTACAGTCAACAAATGATTAGTGACTACTCTAGTCCATGGACACCTGGAACCAAATTTATTGCCACCTGTGAGGACTAGGAACTCTCACGCCACTAACATTCAAGAACTTTTAAATAATTATGTATGATATTTGCTATTAGATGCAATTTCATTCTCTTATTTAAAACAATGAATACATTTTGAAATTTATAGAGTTACTGCATGGTTTATTGGCTCATATTTTAACTTTTAAGCTTCTAAAGCGAATTATTTGTTAGAAGCGCATGGCTTGAATCGTTAAATCGCCTGAGTTATGTAAATAAATGTTAAAAATAGTTTATAATTTACTTTTAAATCAGTCGTTATCCGTACGTTGCACATTGTTCGAATGTTTGCTCTAAATTATGTCGGAATTAACTGACCGTATAGTTTGCTAGAGATTTAATTAAGCTTAATAGTAAATCTATGTGTGCGTTAAAGAATGTATGTTTCTTTAAGTGTGATAAAATAAAGAATCATCATCATTCATCATCATTACAGCCCTTTATAAGTCCACTGCTGAAAATAGGCCTCCCCCAAGGAACACCACAAAGCACGGTCCCGAGCCACCTGCATCCATTGACTTCCTGCATGTCTTACCAGGACGCCACTGCATCTAATGGGGGGACGCCCTTCACTTCGCCTGTCAATACCACTCGAGAAACTTTCTTCTCCATCAGTTGTAGGTGTTTTGAGCTATATGGCTGGCCTATTGCCACTTAATCATACTAATCCATTGGTCTATGTCGGTTACTCTGGTTCTAATGCGGATATCCTCATTTTTAAGTCTATATTAATATTCGAAGATAAGAATTTGCTACCTAAATCTCATTTACATTATGTTGTTCTAATTTGTCATTCCTACAGTCTTATAAATTAAATTAATGTTAGTTGTGTCAAAATGATATCGTTATACTGTCTCCAAAGAAGTCCATTTATGTAGATGAACTGTGAAAATAATGTGCGGCAAATTTGATCTCCATCGTTGAGAATAAACACCGTTATCATTAGAGCCTATTAAAGTCGACTGCTGTCAACTAGCCTCCCACATAGATTGCCTCATATTTGCCATATTTACCACCCTTGGCAAGCGGGTTGGTAACCGCAGTTTTTTATTTTAGTCTTTATTAGGAAGACTCTGCTGTCCATCTCCTGATTTGTTTCCCTCTGTCGCCTCTTACGACACCTATGGGATGGTAATGGGTAGTGGATATTCTTAAACCGCCACTACTGGCTAGCCCATCGTCTAAACAAACTCAATATTCTAACAGTCGCGATTCACGATATGCTATGCAAGTAACACTTAGGGACTTAGGACCACGATTTCATAGAAAACCAGCGTAAAATAGCAGCTTAATGCTGCTGTCTTTCTTATGGTGACTGTATAGAACTGGAGACCTTTTTACTGGAAACAGGCATTCCATCTCATTCACCAACTTCACAGTTAAAACGCATCTGTATTTTGATTCTTAATTGCAGATAAATGTAGATATCTACGAGCCACAGTATCCATTACCTATGAGTCCCAGAATAACATCATCATCATTATTATTAATTTCCCGTAAGAGTACTCTGTGGAATGGGGCTCTGCCCTTTTAGTGAGGATTTGCCATAATCACCAGGCAGTGGATTGACAGGTGGATTACCGGATTATTATGAGTGATCGCAGTACCAGATGTTTCGCACCTTTGACGCTGCTTTCCGTCACCAGTACTGGGTATTTTATGCCTGACGTGTCAAACCACCATCAATCTAATGTCATTAGATCTTTTTGGCATATTCCATAGTCACCTCATACGCCATCCGCGGGAAGAATTGGAGTAATGATACTATTATGCAGAAACTAAATGGATTTCATCCACTAGATTAATAAAACATTGTAAAGTTATAGATATTAGAATATAAAATACAAATAAAACATCGAATTATAATTTTTAAGGCAACAAAAGATGCGTTGTAACCCCTGAGAACTAGGATGAAGTGACTGACAGAATGTAACTATACCGATCCTCTAACACTTTGAAGTGTAAAATAACAGCAAATTCACTTTTTAATAGAGGCAGAAAATACTACACTTCTAATATAGTATTGTAGTCTACAACTAGCTCATAATACGTAAAAATAACTGATACTCCACTCTACGTGACATACTACTTCTTGAATCACTCCCTGATTGGCACGTTTGGGCTATATGGAAAGGCGTGCTAGAGGCTTTTGCTAAGTGGCTATTTGGTGACTAATATGATTATAACTAATCTTAATATAGTCTTTGTTAAGCTAAGTCAGTGCGTTTTACTATCTTCGGCTACATCTCCACTTACTATAAGGTGTATGTAAAAAAGTAAAAGTAAAAATTTCTCATGAATTTGCTATTAGCAAAAGTTAGAAGTACTCGCGGAATTGCTTTGGCTGTGGCTTCTTCTGGGATCGCAGCTACACTGCTTGAGGGCGGACGAAGTGCTCATGCTACCTTCAAGTTACCACTCAATGTAACAACAGCTGATACTCCCATTTGTAATATATCGAAACAAAGTAATTTTGCTGAAGTTTTAAAACATACGAAAATGATAGTGTGGGATGAAATAACCATAGCTCATAAGGTTGGCCTAGAGGCTTTAAACAGAACTCTACAAAATATAAGAGGAAATAAGAAGTTGATGGGCGGTGTAACGGTTTTGCTGGCTGGAGATTTTAGACAGACTCTACCAGTAGTGCCAAACGGAACAAGAGCAGATGAAGTTGAGGCGTGTCTTAAGAGATCCACTTTATGGCCTCTAATTAAAATCCTCAAGTTCTCGAAAAATATGCGGGTACATTTAGGAGAAAAATAATCTGCTGGTGGATTTGCGAATCTCCTACTAGAAATCGGCAACGGTGATTACCCGATAAATGACGGAATGATAACCATCCCTGATAATTTGTGCACAGTTGTATTTACGTTACAGGAATTAATATCCAAAATTTACCCAGATATTGCTTTAATTTTATCCAGGATAAGCCAATGGAATGGTTGTGTAAACGTGCCATACTAACCCCGAAAAACGACTAAGCAGCGGCAATTAACGATATACTGTTAACGTCTTCTGAAGGGGAAGAAATGGTGTACACGTCAAAGACTCTGTGGTCAACACAGATGACGCAATTAACTACCCTGTCGAATTTATTAATTCACTAAAACCATCGGGTATTTCACATCATAAACTTATTCTTCGCGTGGGCACTCCTGTTATGTTGTTGCAAAATTTAAAACCCCCTCAACTGTGCAACGGAACCAGACTAAAAGTAAAAGCGTTACATTGCAATGTACTGGAAACCACAATTATAACTGGATGTGCGCAAGGGGAAACTGTATTTGTACCAAGAATTCCCTTGATCCCGAATGATCTTCTCTTTTAATTCAAACGAATATAGTTTCCCCTCAAAGTCTGCTTTGCAATTACTATAAAGAAATCACAAGGACAGACATTAAAATTTGCGGGTATAGACTTGAGAGAAAACTGGTTTTCACACGGGCAATTCTATGTGGCTTGCTCACGCGTAAGCTCGCCCAGTAGTCTGATAATTTTGGCACATAGTAATAGATTAGCAAAAAATGTGGTGTATAAAGAATTTTTGTAGTTTACTAGCTTTCGCGCGCGACATCCAGTTATAATTGTGGCTTGTACCAGCAGACTCTTTTTCACATATAATTGATAATAACCCCTGGGAATGAGGTGGTCGCTTCCAAGCAGTTTAAAAAATAAATTTTGTAAATAGTTTGTACAACCATTAATGTAAATTTACTTTAAAAAAAAGTCCCGCTGGGTTTCTTGCTGGTTCTTCCCAGGACAGAGGTTTTTTTCGAACCAGTGGTAAAGTAAAAAATGACTTTCAATAAGAATTACACATGTGGTCTATTTTGAATAAAAAATTATTCTATTCTATTCTTTGTACTCTGCCTACCCTCAAAGATTACAGGCGTGACGCTATCTATGTATAATATATGTAATTTGTGTAATAAGTGTTGAGTGTGGATAAATATATTTATGCGTGTCTAATTATGGTGGTGTTTCCTAGTGTAGTGGTGTTGAGAGTAGTGGTGCTGGGATTAGTGGTGACAGGGATATTGCACGAAATTAAAGGAGGGCGAGAAATGCTCTTCAAACTAGGTAAGAAACCGACATAATTTTATTGTATCACGCGGATCTTAGCTTATTAATTTTTAACATCTTTAATATAATGGATTTCAGAAATGTAACGCCTGATTCTCTTAATTATATGAGCAAATGTCATCAAATGTATTCCTATATCTTTATCCTAAGGTAAGGCATTTGCAAAGTGGTAATGGATGTGTTCTTTACTGCAAGATTATTCAAGTGTCTGAATGAAAGGAGTTTGTTCTCAAGGAGAGTCATTTTCTTTTGGAGGCAACTGAAACGTGTTTTACACATGAGATTGAAGCTGCCTACTCCCTGTATAGTGTAAATGAAATGGCTTTTGAGACACAAAAAAATCTTTAGGGTAATAGATATAGCTTATAACTAAATAATTTTTTGATATTTATTATATTTTATTTATATAACTTACCTATGTTTACTAACATCGTTATTAAATGACATTATTACTCTTTTGTTTGATTTACCACTGGTTCGGAAAATACCTGGGAATAACTAGCTAGAAATCCAGTGAAAAAATTTAATTTTTCGAAAAAAAAAGTAGTTTACAATCATTTAATATAATTTAATATTTTACACAATAATTAACAGCACAAAATAAATTAGAAATAACTAAGTATCGATCACCTCATTCCCAGAGGTTAATATCATCCATAAATGTTAATCAATATCCTTTAAATTTAAATTAAGCCTGCAAAATTCTTAATAAAACAAATGTAAATGGTGACAAGAATCTCAGAGAAACAACCCCAACTTGTCAAATGGTCGGTGGAATAATCTCAGTGAGCGGTACAAAATGCTTTCATAGACTTTGTAAAGTCCAGATCCCCAGAATTCTATAGAAAAGGCATAATTGATCTTCCCTCGAGCTGGCAAAAGTGTATAGATGATGAGGGTAAATGCATCGATTCACAAAATATAATTTTTCTTAGAATAAAAAGGTGTTGAAAATTTTTTAAATAATACGCAATTTCATACTTCACATCAACCGCTAATATTTTATTTAACCTTTTGTGCGGTTTGTTAGATTTTGGACATTTACTTAATATTGAAGTTCTAAATTAAAGATGTTAATCTGAGTCTTGAAATTGACCTGAATTGTTAAAGGTTTCATAACATTAATTTAAACAAGATAAGGGTTTAGGTTATTTTGAGTGTACAAAACGAGGTCCAGTATTCTTTATCGGTTGAAAGAAAATAGAAATTGAGGTAAAATATATGTCATACGCATAAATTATTGAGAGAGCCGGAGTAGCTTAGCTAGTAGACGAAACGTTTGCCATAATGTTCATAGTATGAGCTACCCGGGTTCGATTCCCGTCGCCATCAATAAAATTGTTAATTGCATTTCTTTATATAAGAGGGGACAAACGAGCATGCGGTTCACCTGATGGTAAGTGACTGCTGCCGCCCATGAACAACTGAAACACGAGGGGCATTGCCTGCCTTGATACCCTTTTAAAAAAGTGTTTCAAGGCAGGCAATGCGTGGCTCTTCTTTATTGTATGCCTCTAAGTAGGTCCGGAAAAATCGCCGGTGGTAGTCGATTCTACAAGTCGAGTTTTATACCTGTGTTATAACCTGATTGGTAGTTAAAGAAAACATCGTAAGAAAACCTGCATGTGTTCAAAATTTAAAAAAAAAATTAGAACGTACTCATTCACATGCATTCGCAATAGAAAGGAGATGGTGCCCAGCAGTGGGACGTATAAAGGCTGTAACTTTATTTATGTATTAATCTTATGTATATATATACATATATATCAATACATCTTGTTATATTGTAGGTGGTAGAGCCATGCTGCAGTTATGTTTTGATTACAACATGAATGGGTCGATTCGACCGGGGAAGGACCACGCTCTCACAGAATACCAGCTTAAAAAGCACCATAATGCTGCAGTTTTTCGTATGGTAAATGTAGAAAAACAAAGACCCTTTTTACTGGTATCGAGGCATTCTATCTTATGTGTAACTACACATTAATTCTTAATCCAGTATAGATGTGAGTGTCTTTGGGCCGCAGCATCCACTTACCTTCAGGTGTACTGTGTGCTCGTTTGTCGGCCTATTATACTATAAAAAATGTAAGTTCAATAATTACATTAAAGACTAAAGAGCCGATGGAGAGATCAGGGAATAAATTCTCGCTAAAAAATTTATAGTACGCGAGAAAACGGAGTTTTACCCCCGAGAGATCACTTTAAATGCGCATTTACCACAACCACGTGCCAGGCGGTAGATAAATTATAAAAGAAGTATTTTGTGAAGGAAAGCAATCTTTTAACTATTTATTCTGCTAGTATTATCAATATTAACCCAAATATTTGACTTTTTGTATTTTAAAATTAAAAAAAGTGCAATTGACACTACTAATATTCCTTTTAACCACTCCAGTTAAGTAAAATACTTTTGTTAGGAGTGGTTCACGACAGTAGTCAAATGGCGAATTCGAACCCACTACCTGTTAATTTCGTTTTATTGTCGTTAGTCGACTTCAAAAAATAACTTTTTTCTGGGTGAACCGATTTCGATGATTTTTTTATTTGAAAGCTGGTGCTTCTCATGTCGTTTCATATAAATTTGATCAAAGTTTGACCAATAGTTTTTGAGTTATGCCTAAATTTTTTTATTGAAGTCGGTTGTACAAAATTTTTAATTTTAAATTGTTTACATATCCTATCAAAAGACCATCTCCTGTTTCAATTTCCCATTCAAAGTCAAAGTCATTTCACTCTGTCGCCTTTGACAACACGCATGGGATGATAAAGGGTAGGGGATATTCTTTCACCATTATAACACAGCACCGTCCACTACACGGCATATTATGCTATAAATTTATTTATTTTTTAAATGTATAACAAAAATATTTACTTAATACGGCATGTGTTAAATAAATATATTGTGATTTATTGTTGCGAAACCTTTTATGAAAAGATTTTTAAGAAAATGTATTAAGTAGTGATAACAATATCCTTTAAATCGACTAGCCAGTTTTACTCACGCTCATAGTCCAATGGGACGGCAATCTTAAATGACCTTTAGGTTCGGGTTGTCACTATCAATTTCCTGATCTCGGGCTGTTACTGATAATTTCTTGAAATAAAAACCCCATAGTTGATTTTAGCCCTATCTGCGATTCAAGACCCAGGACCAATTGGTCTCCAGCTGCGCTTATAATCACTATATCAACCAGACAGTCCTATTCAGTTATACCCTAAGCCGTAAGAAATAAATTAAAGGCTCCACTTATTTCAGATAATTGGCACTTGGACAAAATTTTGAGTATTTTTAAACCACCGCGCCAAAATCCTTAGTTACCGCGTAATACTATACTTCCCATAATATCAACTAGTGGGTGTAAGAAGCGACAGAGGTAAATTAAACAGGAGATGGGCAATCGCATACAAATAAAAAAGACCGCATACAGCAGCAGCATAAATCTAAATATTAAAAAAGTGTGTTTGCCAACTCGCCTGCCAAGCGTAGCAACCATGGCAAATATCACCCCTTTGTGGCAATCTATTGGTGAGGCCTATGATCAGCAGTTGACTTTTATAGGTTGTAACGATGATGATGATGATGACGAGCCCAAATTCAACTCATAGTTTATAGACATACTATCAAAATTAAGTGGCAATCGATGAAAGGCGAAATTAAAATCTGTTATACGTCATACTTAAAGCACCTAAAACAGTGAAGGTAAACAGTATTTAAGGCAGAATTTTTCTATTGTATACTATATCTCTTTTGTCAACTCTCGTGACAAGCAAGGCGATTACATTAATGATCGATATTTGAAAAAGTCTTTGCTATTCCTGACTTTAACTGCGTGAAAAGTCGTAGCGCATTTTCTGGGAAGTGTATGAAGGATTCAGATTACATATATAGGGTACTAACTGATAATTTTGTGGTTGATTCTTCAAAATTGTGTTTTATCTTGTTTGCAACACAAATGGGTAAGTTTAAACAGGGAAGGGTTCACACAGAATACCAGCGTGAAATAACAACATAACTATTTTTACTGGTAACGAGGCATTTCATTTTAGTCCCTCATGGGTGAAAACGATATTGATTCATAATCAAGGATTGATCGAAGAGGCTTTGGGCTACAGCATTCAGTTACCATTGGGTGGAATGTGTGTTCGGTTGTCACCCTTGCTGTTAGAAACACTGTTTTTTTACGTGTTAGAGCCACTATGCACTATATTATCGTTGTTGCACGAATGGGTTGGCTTGACCGGGGTTCCTACCACGCTCTAACAGAATACCAGCGTAAAATAGCAGCTTAATGCTGCTATGTTTCGTATGGTGAGTGTAAAGAACCGGATAATCTATTTATTGGAAACGAGGCACTCCATCTTAGTCCTTAGGGGTGACAACGCATCCGGATTATGAATATTTGTCGAGGATAAATATAGTTGTCTATGGGCCTCAGCATCCACTTACCATTAGGTTGACTGTGTGCTCGTTTATCACCCATATTCTATAAAAAAAACCAATGGCCAACTAAATGTTTATGTACGTAATGTTTACCAGTGTCACAATTATAAAGTAATTGAACTTCTATTTATCACACTATCTATTTATTTTTATTATGTGTCATCAATTCAAATTCAAATTTATTTCTTGCCAGAATGTAGTACATAATATTACGATGTTGTTATTTATTAATGAGACCTTACATTCTACCATGATAATGGCGTGCAATATCCTTACAATATACAAAAAAAAATATTATTATTACAATTTAAGGAGGTAAAATAATTAAGAAAAATAATTGTGTAGTTATTTAAAAATATTTTAGCTTCAAGTTTTTAAATATACAATATTAAAAATTATAATTAAAAAAAAAAACTAAAACTAGTAATTTAAGTATCAAACAGTCCTACTCCACGCGGTATCGTGCCAAGAACGCTGGCTGCGTTTCCCCGCTGAATGGCTATACTTAGCCTTTGAGCGAGAAAAGAGCCAGCCCTCTTATCACCAGCAGCAACAACCAGCCGCGGATGGAGTTCCTTTAAGAACTTCATCGCACGTGGACCCCATGGACCGATAGTCTCTACAGCAAATGGCACAAATATGTAGTCATCTCTCAGAGACTCATATTTGCGCCACTTACTCAGTTCAGCTGCCTCTGATGCCGCTCCGGCTCTGAACGAGGTACCCCTGAGATGAGAGGCCGCCAAAGTGTCTACGCAAGTAGCATCCCACACTAGGGCTTTACCTCTCTCCCAAGGGACCAATGTCATACCGTCGGGTCTCCTGCCATCGTCTCTAAATATTCCACAAGGCTCTAAAACCGAGGGAACATTTATGGAGACAAGAGTCCTTCGGATGACATCGTTCAAAGTGCCGTGAAAACCTACCAGCACTTTTCTTACAAGAAAGTCCGTGGGGCCCAAACTTGTCGACGCTGCTGCCACAGGGGCACTGATGGGGTTGACAAATCGCCGCTCCTAGTCGGATTCCTACAGCGATGCGCAAGCTTTCCCCATCAAGTAATGTACCGAGATTACTTGATGGTAAAGCGTGTAACCAGTGACTAGATTCCTTAGTCGAAACAGCAAGAAGGCGTGCCTTATCTTGGTCACTATGGAAATTATGAAACAAATCTTTCTGCACCCTCTGTACCAACGGAATATCCCACTGTTATTGTTGGTTAACTTCCAATGGAATATTTTCGCCGGGACAGAGCGTTTGCCATATCTGCCCTGCCTCCGTAGCAAAGCACAGGTCTACTTTATTATTTAAAATTATGTTACATAAATTACTGACACTATGCACGGAAGCAAGGAAAGCAGGCAATGCAACGCTAGAAAGATTTCTCACACCAATACCACCAAATTTTATAGGTAAAGTAGCTTGAGTTCAGGCTGTTGTATTTAAAGTTAAATTTAGAATTTTTCTATAGCTATTTTAAGATTATTATCAATATCTTTTAAAATATCCGAACATTTTCAGACTGGACTCGAGCGGAGTAAATATGTAAATCTAGGTACAAGGAGACAACATTTTAAAATAGTAAGTGCAATGTGGGGGTTTAAGTTATACAATTTATTAACGCGGCTTAAAACAAATTTTGTTTTTAAAACAGGTTTAATACTATCGACAAACAACGAGGCACCTAAGAGGTATAGCGATTCCGTACTGACAGTTTTTATTCCTGGAGAATAATGATTGAAATTTTGAATTAAAGTCTCTCTGTTAGAACTAGATAAATTATTAGGAAAAAATATTTCAAATTTATTGCTATTTGGTTCAAGACCAATATTTTTAAAATTTCGAAAATATAAGTAAGATCACTGAGGACGTCATCTGCTCTACCTCCCAGTGTACCGTCGTCCAGGTACCAGATATTCAGCTTGGATTTCAAATTTGAAATAATGGGTTGAATTCCCAAACTGAAAAGTGCTGGACCTAGTGGGTCACCCTGCTGAACACCGACTGCAGAATCAATAACATGGTTTTCGTAAAACAAGTTAGTATTTTGACTGTAACATTGCCAAACGTAGTGATAAATTTCGGGGGTATTGTTAGCCACTTCTTTCAGCAGGGTTACCCTATCGATAGAGTTAAAAACATTCCTTAGGTCAACCTTCACAAGAACATCTGTATCATACATAAAAAATAAACACTCACGCCTGTCACCCAGAGGGGTAGGCAGAGACTACGGACTTCCATTTGGCACGATCCTGACACACTTCTCTCGCCTCCTTTACATCCATATATCTACGCATACACGCTCGTCGGTTAAGGGTACTCCTAATCTGGCCTATTTTCAATATATCGCCAATTTGGTCGATAAACCTTCGTCTAGGGCGTCCCTTCCCGACTCTTCCGCATCAGAGTTTCAGAGTTTGTTAAAAATGTACGCACTGAATGTACCGCCGCCTCACAGCCACCTCTAGTGCCAAAGCCTAGTTGAGTAGGCTGAAATTTTGTCTTAAGGTTAGAGATTATGTGCCTGCAAGCTAATTTTGAAGTTAAGCGTCGAAATGTGGAACCAACGGCAATAGGACGGATACCGTTATCCTTTTTTTTTGAAGGCACATAATCTTGCACCTTATAAGAATGGAATGAAATTTGGATTAACATTACCAGAAAGCATAAAGTTACATTCTATACTACTTTTAACTAGGATACAAGAACCCCCTCTCTTAGAGTTACGGGAGTACGTTGAAACGACTCTATACCCTGGTATCTTAAGAAGCTGCTGCATGCCTTCTTTTATAAACGTTTCAGTTAAACATACTATGTCTATTTCTTTATTATTTTGTGAAAATTCTAAAAGTGCAGATATAATTCCTTGGGACTTATTTATGGCATCAGTAATGTTTTGGTGAATTATGGTTAAGTTATAAAATGTATTTTTATTGACGAAAAAACGTTTTATTTTCATTGTTACTAATCTTATTCAATTTGTTTTTAAAAAAGTAGTAAGGTATTGTATTTTTTATAGGTCAAACCTTTGTTCTCAATTTTCTCGCTTATCTGGTTCAGACCAGCTTGAAATATCTGTGGCTCATTATTTCGGATATTACCTGTGATATTACTAGAAATAGTAGATGCCTTTAATTTTTTAAACTGCTTCCTATATGCCAGGAACTCAATTTACATGTGCAATTTAAAACTTAAAATTCTAGTAAACCGTTTTGAATTATTATAAAAACAGTCATTATATTTTACTTTTACATATCGACAATTACAATAACTATTAGCTATTAATTTTTATATTACTATTTAACAAATTTTCATTTAGAAAGGGATTATACTGGACATCTATTATGTATTATCTATCTGTCTATCTATGTATTATCAATATCAAAGGTAGGCTTGAATGTAGTGTCACACGATAATCAATAATTTCTCTTTGGGCACTTTTGTTAGGGTCTACTGTAATTCAAGTCCGGCAAAATAATAGCAATATTTACCACGAGCTATTTGGACGACAATTTTAATTATAGGACAATACGACTAACGGATAGACTATTGAACGAGGCTGATTAATTAGGAGCCTCTTCTTCCTCTTTAAAGCACATAAAATTAGCTTCAATTTAATTCCTCTCCATCAATCACTCGACTAGAAGCCTTGATCAATAAATAGGTCATCGGAGCAGTGCTTGAGTGCGAAGTTTCTGGTGAACTGAAATGTTTTCGCTGAAATTTCGAAGGCTATATTAGGTCAATATTTTTTTTCCATTTTTGTTTCAATTCCAAGAAAGATAACAATTGAAATTATTAAAAAAAAAGGAATCGGTCAAGTGCTTTCTAAGTACAGCCACTTTTTGGTATACCTGCAATTTGTTGAATTAAGGGAATTCGTGCCACCTACATAGTTGTAATAATACGAGTAAATAATGATCAGTAAAAAAGTAATTTAAGGTACCTAATTTTGTCAGACGTAATTTATTCATAGATTTACTTTTAATAAGTTTTTTTCGTGGAAGGGGAGATCTCTCTTTCTCTCTGTTAAGGCTTTCAGCACCGGGAGCAGCCAACGCTCCGTGTGATATTACGGAGCTGTTCTACATATACCGGAGTAGTTCCGGAACTTCAGTAGCCTGTATAGATTTGGTTCGTCTCACTTGTTGAGCGACGATAGCGTCGCCACATAACTCCCTTATTAGACTGAAGGTCGTAGGTACACTCCAGTTGCCAGTGCGTTCTTAATGTCGGTGGGTAATAATGTTGTGAGCGCAAGCACAAGTGACAACGGTACGAACGATATGCCAATGCACCCGTAATGCATGCCGAATAAAGACCCGAAGCAAGCGCCAGAAGTCTTATAAATCTACGGTGAGTCGAGATGAAGACAAGCTGGATGGAACTGAAGTCTACAGAACGATAATTAAAACAAGCTTGAAGTTAGGGTGTCTGAAGGTTGCAGATTGTGTGTTCACATTACGTCTGGTAGTAACCATTTTGGGCTGGACAAAAATTAGGTGATATTCTGGCGGAAAAGGTGATACTATGGAGCAGTTCTATATGTACCGGTGAAGAAAAAGTAATACTAGTATTCATATTATGATAATGGCACGACTAATAAACAGTTCTGTGAAATAACTAGCATATTTATTTCTTTATTTATTTAGACTTACCAACTAATTACATATGAAAAGATTTCAGCGAAATTACAACACTATATATAGGTACTAAAATTATACGTGAGTATAACACATTAACATTTACGCAATTATTTTATTTAAAAACAAAAATAAAAATTGAAGTGTAAGATTAAAATTTTTTTAAAAGAAAAAACTATTTTTTTTTTAATAAAACCATATAATAAGGTGATATAAAATATAGTTATTTAAATTTTATTATCATTTGGAAGTTACTCGATATGCTTTTCAATATTCACTTGAAACTGACTAACACTGTCTCAAAAAATATTTATATCTAAGCTTGTCTTTTTAAAAAGTTGATTATATTTGGATACAACAAGTGCTATGGGGCTATTCTTTCCATAATTGTTCCTTATTCTTGGCACAAATAATAGGGTATACGTGTGCAGCCGAATCGATGGTCTAGGGATTCTTATTACAACTTGGGAAAGTCATTCAGGGCAGTCAATGGCACCATTAAGAAGCTTGTGAAGAAAAACCAGTTTGAGTTTGTCTGCATGCTGATGTAATGATTTTAGGGAGAAATAATCGAGTCTTTCTTCATAACCTCTTATAGTACAATGCACTCCAGCATTGTATGAGAGTCTGTGAATGAAATTCTTTTGAATATTTTCCAATCATTGAATATGTTTTTGATAAGTGGGATACCATACATTACAACAATATTCTATATTACAGCGAACCAATGAAAAATAAAGAGTATTTAATGCAATGACTGATTTAAATTCTCTGGTGTTTCCCAGCATATAAGAAATCATCCTCAGGCTTTCATTTACAACCAAAATTAATTTTTGAATCAAAAAGGACGCCACAGATCTTGAACAACGTTGACATTTTTAAGTGGTTGTTTTGCAATATTATAGCTAGATTGAAACTTATTGTATATTCAGGAGAATTTGATATGACAACCTTTTTTTTTATAGGTGAGGGGGCAAACGAGCATGCGGCTCACCTGATGGTAAGTGACTACCGCCGCCCATGAACAACTGCAACACCAGGGGAACCAGAGGAATTGCAGATGCGTTGCCGGCCTTTTCAAAGGAGTAGGCTCTTTCTTGAAGGTCCCTAAGTCGTATCGGTCCGGGAAAATCGCTGGTGGTAAACTATTCCACCAGGAAGTTGTGCGAGGAAGAAAACATCTTCTAAATCGCACAGTGGTGGACTGCCAATCATCCAGATGGTGTGGATGATGGAACAATTCCTGAGAGCACTTCCCGTGGTAAAAGCGAAAGAAAATGCAAAGAGATGCAACATCTATTCGCAGCGCCATTAAATCGAGCCGATCGGAAAGGACTCGGTCGTCGATGATTCGAGCCACTCTGCGCTGGACGATAAAGGCTCTACGATAAAGGGGTTCTTTTTAGCGGTAAACGCGCAAAACTTGTGTCTTCAGAGGATTAAACTGGACTAGATTTAGTCGCCCCCAATCCGAGACTTTGTTCAGCAAAGACTTGACTTCAGACACAAGTTTTTTCAATTACTTGGCGACGTTTTCCCGAAAAATATTGGCACGGCCGGTGTATAGAGCATCACCAGTGCTGTCATCCGCATAGCAATGAATGCTACCGGTTTGCAACATATCATTGATATGCAGAAGAAACAGCGTCGGTGATAGCACGCAGCCATGTGGAACACCAGCGCTAATAGGCTTGTAGTCGGAGCATGCACCGTCTACAACGACCTTGATGCTCCGATCTGCAAGAAAGCTGGTGATTCAATTGCACAATTTCTCGGGAAGCCCATAGGAAGGGAGCTTCGAAAGAAGCGCTTTGTGCCAAACCCGATCGAAAGCCTTCGCAATGTCCAAACTAACGGCCAATGCCTTGACTCTACTGCCTCCGCCCCATCTATGAGTCAGATTCAGAAGATCACCAGCTGATCGACCACGACGAAAACCGTATTGGCGGTCACTGATCAGCTGGTGATCCTCAAGGTACCGCATGAGCTGGCAGTTTATAACGGACTCCGTTATTGTGAAGAACAAGGGGGTGAAGGCGATAGGCCCAGAAGACGGGTCTGAGCGGTCGCCTTTTAGGATCGGTTGGACATAAGCTGTCTTACATGATTTCGGGACTACGCCTAGGGAGTAGGAGTACCGGAAAAGACGCGTTAGAACCGGTGCCAACTCCGGAGCACACGTCCTCAGCACAATTGGGGGGATTCCGTCAGGCCGAGAGGAGTGCTTTGCGAACCGAGCGCTGTGAGAACCGCACATTCGGCATGGAGCACTCACACCGCGGGATGGTCGGCGGTGTGTTCCCCCCATCATCAAGAGTCAAGTTGGACGCAAAAAGGGAGCCTAAAAGGTCGGCTTTCTCTTTTGCGGCGTGGGCCAGTGAGTCGTCCTTCATGTGCAGAGATGGTAGTGATGGCTTACAGAAATTCTCTTGGACAGCTTTGGCGAGAGACCAGAATGCACGGGTTCCCGAAGGAAGGCGAACTAGTTTCTCGCCAATTCTGCCTATGTGCTCTGACTTTGCCTTGGCAATTACTCTTTTGAAGAACCTGGAGGCGAAGTTATACTTCTTTTTAAGCATGCTGGTGTTTACATCCCGAGCCGCCGAAGCCTCAGCCCAGGCCTGATAACACTTCTGCTTACTGCGTAATGCAGTGTTACAGGAGCGACCAAACCATGGCTGAGATCTGCCTCCGATTGGTACCACAGACGATAGAATAAATAGTTCCATTCCCTGTAGCACCACATCAGTGACAGATTTAGCAACAGCGCTGGGATCATCCGGCGAGAAGTGCCCGCCCCATGGTAGGGAAGAAATACCGCATTCCGTCCCAATCCGCCGACCTGTAATGCCAAACACGGCGGCAACCTGCAGAACGCAACCGCGAGGGGAGCGTGAGTGGCACCATACTCCGGACCAGACAATGGTCCGAAGAGCCGAGAGGGGCATCGACGGAAACCTGATATCCGTCCGGATGAGAGGTCAGCAGAAGGTCCAACAGGGAAGGTGTATGATCCTTCACATCTGGAATACGCGTAGGCGAAGTAACCAGTTGTGTCAGACCATATGCCAAGGCAAAGTCATAAACAGATCTCCCCGCATGATCGGTTGAACGTGAACCGAGCCATTCGATGTGGTGGGCGTTAAAATCGCCAAGGATCACGATCCTTGCTGATGGGAGCTGTTGTAGCAAGGAATCTGTAGCCATTTGGACGTGGTCGATGAGTCTGTCTGTTTCGGCATTACCGCTATGGGACCTATAGAGGCACCCGTAGACGCGCGGATGGTCGTCGCTATCTACGCGTAGCCAAAGGATGGACAGGTCCGAAACTTCAAGACTGCGAGGTGTCGAGAACAGATGTCCTCTCTCTGACGTATGCAATCCAGCCTGAGGCACAAAAGAGTGTTCTAATTTGTACCCGGGTAGGAGAGATTTACAAGTATCAGCCGGAGAGGACACCTGTGTCTCGGTTAGAAAGAGCAGGTGGCTTCGCCGTCTCTAGATGGTAATGGACGGCGTTTAGGTTCGAGTGAAGTCCCCTGATGTTGCAGAAATTCACGGATAGCGTGGCAGGGGTCGCCTTGGTCTTGTTGCTCAGTTTGCCACGAGCAGTTATTGTTTTGAGCGGAATGTGTATGTGTTTTCTCCCCCACCCCCCAGATTACGCGGGGCAGCCTGAGCATCGACGCTCACGAGTGGAGTAGCATGGTCGTGGATGCTCAGCGAGGGATTCTCCAGGGGTGCTGGTACCCTCCTGTGGTAGTCTATGATTTAATTCCGCTACCATGTTGATGGGGGGTGGGGGGGGGGGGGAATTGGGCCTCTGGTCATCTCCACTCACCAGACGAAACGCAAAATCAGAGCTTCCACTTCACTCCGGTATTCTGTGAGGTCGTGGTACTAACCCGGCTCCAGCAAAAGCTGCTGCGTGGCTCTACCACCGTTGTAATATACCTGATACCTATGGATAGAGAATGATTAAAAAATATTATAATAGAGAATATTATAATTAAAAAAGATAAAAATATTTTTAAAATTTCAAAGAATAGTTTAAAAAAAATAATAATTTTGGAGATTATTGATAAAGAGTTTCTTTTTCTTTGAAGTTTTTTAAGTAATATACTTATTTTTGATTTACAAGAGCAATGTTTTAATTTTAAACTATAAAAACAAATGCTAATTTTAAATATGTGATTTTTAAAGTTTATTATATTTTTGTGTGGAAATATAATTTTTATTTCTAAACATAAACATTTATTAATTGTTTTATTAAGATTAGAATTTATTGTATTAAGATTATTTTTAATAATAATAATTTATTTTACTTATATTGAATATGAAATATATATATTAATATTTTTTTTATTATTTACTGTTTGTGAGGGAGCATTAGGATTATCTATTTTAGTTTCTATAATTCCTACACATGGTAATGATTATTTTAAAAGATTTAATTTATTATAAATGATAAAATTTTTAATAATAATTATTTTTATAATTCCTTTATGTTTTATAAAAAATATATTTTGATTTTTTCAAATACTTTCAACCAGTTCAGCTCCATTCTATTATGCTGGCACCATTCGTAAAACTCTTTGCTCTTGCTCAGTTTTGACAATCTTTGATATTTTAAAAAGTGAAAGTGTTTGAAATAAAACCGTTTATTATGACTTTAATAGTCCTCTTTGAGAGGTATGAGTGATACCATTTTAAAAGTGGGCCTTCTATGCCAAACTGTGTTTTTAACTTATGCTCGAGAATTAAATGGTCAACTTTGTCAAAGGATTTACTAAAGTCACTCTATATAACATCAACTTCATCATCGTTGCTCATACTTGTATTCGTACCCTCAACAAATATTCAAAAAATTAATTTATTGAAAAATTAATATTTTTAGTTAACGTTAAACTGGACAAGCTCTAAGTCTCCCATGAACACCATATATGTTTTGGAGGAATACATACACATGGTTCCAGAGATATCGTCATACATATCCTCCACCTCTTTATCGAGATGTACCGAGGTCTGTGTGTAAGTCTGTATGCACTTCAACAAATACCATTTGGTGTTGCCTTCAAAATTTCAAGTGTCTTAAATGCATAATAATTTAGTTTCAAATAATATTAACTAAAAATAATAATACTGCTGCATATATAAAGAGTAATAGTAGAGTATTTTGTCTGTTTAATTTCTAAAATAAACAAATTTTCTTGTGATATTCTGAACGAACTCAGAGTAAATCAGCATTTAAAAAAATTGTAATGGCGAAAGACGCGACTACTGGTATTTACTTATTCATTTTAAAAAACTGAAGTAAGAAAGATTTATTACGAAGTAAAGCCCTGTTGCAGCTATATGATAGTTGTAGCACGAATGGGTCAGCTCGACCGGGGTAGGACCACGCTCTCACAGAATATCAGCGTAAAATAGCAGCCTAATGTTGCTGTGTTTCGTATGGTGAGTGTAGAGAATAGGATATAATTTTTACTAGAAACGAGGCCTTTCATCTTAGTCCTCAGGGGTGACAACGCATCTGCATTTTAATTCTTAATTGACAAAAAATATAGATGTCTATGGGCCACAGCATCCACTTACCATTAAGTGGATTGTGTGCTCGTTTGTCACCCTTATTCTATAAAAAATATGGTAGCGTAATTAACAATAACGGCTTTCGTGCTATTTACCAGATTAGCTTATTTGATTAAGTAATAAACGAAATAATAAACGAACTTACAGATAGCTGAAAAAAAAGCTTTTTTTTTAATAGGATAGGGTGACAAACGAGCACGACAATCTATCTATCTTGCTCTCGGTCAGACAAAAATATCATCGGCTTTCACCAAGGATTAGACTCGTTTGGGCCAGGAGTGTTTTAAATTTGCCGCTTCTAAAATCTGTAACGATTTGCTACCACCAGTCCGGTTTTACCTTTCTCCATCTACCTTCTGGCAAAGATACAGATGGCTGATTTTTGTATTTTTGGTTTTATTTTTTTATTGTTTCCGTTTTTTTTATCGGCATGTCTATAAAATACGAGTGAGCGGGAGCTTACATCACTCTAGCGAAGTGTCATATTGATGGTGGCGTGGCGAGAATTGAGGGTATATCGAGGCGCCCTGCGCGAGAGATTTCGCGTAAGTCATTCTGCGAGTGCTAATTACAGTATCGTGATTCTGTCCTTTGTAGTAATTATTCTTCTAACGCAGGCAAAAAATATCGTGATGTTGTGAATCTGCTCTGTGTTACAATAGTGTTGCTGTTGGTTTGCATACTTTGGTGTTATCATGTAATTATTCCCCCATGTTACACTACTGTGTAATTGTGACGGGGACATATTACGGCATGGTCGAACTGTGAATGCTATATACCGAATGTATAGTGCAGTACGCTGTTTTATTGCCAATAATGATTAATTGCGCAAGCAGGAGAGCAAGTTCAACATCCACTCTTACTTTATTATTATTTGTAAGAATTAACCTCCTGATGTATTTACGATATTTTCGACATATTTAACTGATGAAACACACATATCTTAAAACTAACAAAGTTTTATTTTAAGACACGTGTGTTTCATCACTAACCAAGACACTGTATAGCTAATGTCCAAAGGCTGTGACAAAATAGCAGGAGTAATGGGTTTCCTGTTTCAACTGAGTCACAGACCGTTTTGTCACAACTAATTATTAAGCTGTCTATTTAAATTTTAACGTTGTATTTTCTTGTAGCGAAAAAATACTTTTAACTTAACTTTACTTTTACTTTACTAACAGTCCACCTGATGATAAATGGTTTCTAAAATCAATGACAATGGTTTCTAAAAGCAAACAAATAATTCACACAAAGAATGCTGCAGATGCGTGATGCGTTATATTTGCGAAGATATGCCTTATATATTTTTAAAAAAATACCTTACAGCCTGTAACTATCCTTGCTCTCTATATTCTTTAGACTGAAACGCAACGGTGCAGGCACTGCTATTCGGCGGAAGAGATAAAAGGTAACAGGGTATTTTTACTTTTTCTTATTATGGAATAAGGCTAAGGTTAATGTTAACAAACGAGCACACAATACACCAGATAGTAAGTAGATACTGTGGCCCATAGACATCTACATTTATCCTCGATTAAGAATCAAAATGCAGATGCGTTGTCATCCCTGAGAACTAAAAAGGGTCTCCGGTTCTCTTCACTCACCATACGAAACGCAGTAGCATTAAACTGCTATTTTACGCTAGAATTTAGGAGAGCGTGGTACTTTCCCGGTCGAGCCGACCCATTCGTGCTACAACCATAATTTAGCTGCAGCATGGCTCTACCACAAAATACTTACCCAGACTGAATATGCCAGAAAGATGTTGAAGCTTCCATTAGATTGCGAATGCGGTATAACAATAGCGTTTACAACAGGTAGAAAAGACTAGGAGAAAAGGCAGAAACGTCTGGCAACGCGATCTTTAATCTGCCTATCTAACATGACGTTTAAAGAAGGTTATAGTTCGTGTGGCCTAGATGATGGAATGTTATTAACAAAATGGCTTTTGTGATATTTACTAGATTAGCATAATATTTGATTCCCAAGATTTGTAAACGTCAAATATCGGTGAAAATGCAAGTTTGAGACTGCCTACAGTACAAGATTCACACGCGCAACCATAATTTCTCTTTCATATTGGATTTGATACTGACATCTGCATCGTCTGCATCTGCATAGATGTCATTCCATTCCATTGATTATACATATTGTACTATAAAATGTCATCTTAGCTACATTTTATATATTTTAATGCACATCTGTTATATCTTTTGCATTTTACATTTATTATACTAAACAATTTTAAAAACTTAAAAAAAAACTAAAAATTCCGCAAAACTAACTTCCATATACTGTAAAATGACAATAATATATTGAGAAACTCCTTAGTTTCATGTAACGATGGCTATAGAACATAACGAGCCGCGTCTGATAGTGGTTGTATTGAGTAGAACTTGCACAGTAAAAAGGGTTTTTGAACCCAAAAGCTACACGAACTTCTAGCTGGCGTAATAAACTGGTAATAAATACAAATTCTTAGCAATTGCTTCGAAATTGAATTAAATGCAACACTTGGTAAATTAACACTACCCTTTATTCTCCATTTAATAATGACGATAGCGTTTTCCTTTGAAATTTATATGTTTTTTAATAGAATTAGGGTGACAAACGAGCACACACTCCATTTGGTGGACTGTGTGCTCGTTTGTTGTGTTGTGCTTATTCTGAACATAATAAACAGAAATAGATATTAATATTAGGTCCTTACATATGACATTGGCGTTTTGTACGGGAGGAATATAAAGACAATTTTTTTTTGTAAAATATATTTAATTAATCAAAGTATGCACCGTTGTTATCTATGCACTTTTGCCATCTCATAGGTAGTTCATTGATCCCTTTACTAAAAAACCATGGGGGCGAGAATCAATAAACTCTTTGAAGGCGGTTTGGACTGCCGCATCGGAGTTGAATTTTTTTCCTTGTAAGAAGTTGTCCAAATTCCGGAAAAAATGGTAATCTGTTGGAGCAAGGTCCGGGGAGTACGGTGGATGGCGCAGACATTCCAATTTTAGCTCATCTAACTTAGTGGTTGTTTGTTGTGCAGTGTGTGGTCTTGCGTTGTCGTGAAACAGCAGTGCCCTAGAGCGATTGACCAATCTCGGTTGTTTAGCAGCTAGTTTTTTCTTCATGGTTTGCAGTTGCTGACAATAGATATCTGCCGTAATCGTTAGGTCAGATTTTAGAAAGCTGTAGTGAACGAAACCGGCGCTAGTCCACCAAATACTCACAAGTAAAATTTTCTGAGTCAATTTTCGTTAAGGGCAGGATTTGCCTAGGTCATATAGCCATTGCGACGAGCGCTTCCGATTATCGTACAGTATCCACTTGTCATCACAAGTAATGATTCGATTTAAAATCCCTTCATTATTGTGTCGGTTGAGCAAAGTAACACAGCATTTGACGCGTGTTTGCAAGTTCGATTCACTCAATTCATGAGGTACCCATCTTTAAAGTTTTTTTACTTTCCCGATTTGCTTCAAGTGGATTAATATAGTTTTATCAATTACTCCGAAGCCTGCAGCTATCTCTGAAGTGCTTTGTGATGGATCCGCTTCCACAATAGCCTTTAATTCTTCATTTTCCACTTTGGTCTCCGGCCGTCCACGGGATTGGTTCTGAAGGTCGAAATTTCCAGAACGAAAACGTTGAAACCAAAAACGTACCGTGCTTTCTTTTGCGACACCAGCGCCGTACACATCATTAATCCTTCGAGCTGTTTCTGCAGCACTGGTGCCACGGTAGAACTCGTACTCGTTAATATACCGATATTTCATGTTTTCCATTGTGCGGTAATAAGCGACGCCAAAGAATAAAATAATGAGGAAAAAACAAATGAATGACTGTTTTCAAAACTCAAATGTACCAGCTAAATGAATTTATAAATTTTTCATATGTATGGACCTAATAAATATTAAAATTAGGATCCTGAATTACATAAATACATGTGAAGGCTTATAAATTACACAATAAGTATATTTTTTCAAAAAAGATTTATTAGCAAATTTGTCTATTTTCTACAGTGAATTTGCATTAGATTGCCTTATTCGCCATAATATCTGATACTACATTATATGAACTTAGTACATTATAATGATGTGTCACTTACATTAAATACATAAACGTATACATAATACATCAGAGCCCTAGATTAAACCTATTTGCTCCAAAAGTAAATCTCTGAAACTACCAGTCCGATTTGAAAAAATATTTTTGTATATTATAGCCGCATTCATAGGAAATAGGCTATTAGCATTACGCTACACTTCACAACTGGCCTTAAATATTGACTTTTGTTAAGTAAGTCGGAAGAAAAGCACACTCGAACTGCTTTATCTGCGTGCGCTAGCGTATTGGTTAGTGATACGTGAATACAATATTCTACAAAAGTATAAACCTTTACTTCATCTATAAAAACTTTGCAGCACCATATGCCTATCTCCTATGCATAAGCCACAATAAAGTATTTTGAGAGAAAAAATTTTGAAAATTAAAAAGTTATTAGACATTGTGTACTACATTAGATATTGTGTACGAACGAAAGTTCGTAAGGATTAATACACGAACGAAAGACCATCCGCGGCCATTACGGATGAAAAACCTAAATTTGTGGAGAACACAAAAGGGAAGACAAATGGCTAAAGACTTAAGAATAAGCAGTTATGATAGGACTTTCAAAAACAACAGTGCTTGGAATCCTACATTAACATTTGGGTCAACAATAAGGTCAGTGCTAGGTGGTTCCCATAACATGTTTTCGCTATTCAAAAACAAGAACGAGTGAAGTGCTGTACTCAGTTTTTATCCCTTTGTGAAGGCCGATAGAAAGAAGTTTTGGATTCAATTGTTACGGGTGATAAAACCATGGTTCTTTGTTACGATCCACTGTCAAAAAGGAATCGATGGAGTGGCGTCGTCCGAGCTCAACGCGGCCAAAAAAGCAAAGATGACTCAATCTCAGAAAAAAATTATGGCTACAATCTTTTTGGATTCCGAGGGAATTTTAATGGTGGATTTAAAAACACGCAAACAACAGTAACAGGCAATTATTATGCTTCCTTGCTACATAAATTGCTAAACGCTATTAAAGAAAAACATCGAGACAAATTGTTGCGAGGAGGGTTATTGACAATGCCCCGGTCCACAGATCGGGTGTTTCCAAGGCTGCTATTAAGGAATGCGGTTTCACTGAGCTCGACCACAGCCCCGACTTGCTCCCTATCATATTATTTGTTCTTAAAATTGAAATCCGACTACGGAGAAAAAAGATAACGCTGATGATGAGGTGAAGTCAGCAATTTTGTCACATTTTAATGGCAAATATACAGCCATTTTTTTTAAGGGTATAGAAAATTTAGTAAAGCGCCGTGAAAACTGTATTGAAATAAAGGGGATTATATCTAAAATAATTACAGTGGTTTGAGATTTATCCTTCATTTAATAGTTCAAGCCAGAATATTTTTAACGTATTATAGGCTGTAACTTTAACTTTAAGCGAGCTGTCATTCGCGCAGCTCAGACGCGTGATATACGTGGGTGAAACCGCGGGGCACAGCTAGTAATAAAATACATCAACCCACTTAGATTTAACCCGCGTAATAGAATTGTCGAAGTCACGTTACGGAAACAAAGCAACAACGTTGTACCTAATTCATCATTCAATTATTAATATTACAATTATTACATTTGCAAAGCCGTTGGCAAAAGTTTGTTAGGAAATTATAAAAAATGACGACTAATTTTAAGATTATAATTAGTACTCAAAATAATATAAGCCTTCCTTAAAATCCGTCCTTTTCTTATATACTTTTCCTAGGTGGTAAGACTACTTTTCTCATATTATTTTAATAGGAGCTACGACATCTTTTTTGCCTTTGAATCCATCTGGTTAGCTCTTATCTATTTCTACCGCTTAATAGCAGTACTTACATTGCTGTGTTTCGGTCTGAATGGTTTAGAAATCCGGTGTAATAATGCTTTGTGAAGCATTTTACTTAGTCTTTAGAGGTGACAGCTATATTATGGTTGGAACACGAATGGGTCGGCGCGATAGGGAAAGGAATACTAGCGTAAAATAGCAGCTCAATGCTGCTGTGTTTCGTATGTTGAGTGTAGAGAACAGGAGATCCTTTTAACTGGAAACGAGACATTCCATCTTAGTCCACAGTGGTGACAACACATCTGCATTTTGATTCTTAATTGAGGAAAAAATGCAGATGTCTATGTCACTTACCATCAAGTGTACTGAGTGTTCGTTTGTCACCCTTATTCTATAAAAAACAGATATAACGCTCCTGTTGTAATAAATAAATTATTAGTACGAGTGGTCGTCTAGTGGTCAAAATAAGTTATATTTTAGGTTTGTATAATACGCAAGCTGTATTTCACTTTCAAATGTACATCGCTATGTAAAACACAGATATCTTATGTACAAAATATAAATTAAACGTTTATTTCCTTTGATATACACTCTATACACTATTGAAAATCATCAAAATTTGAAAGCATACAAAATTCACAGCTTCTACATACTGCCTGCAGTAAAGAATTATGCTAACTATTAAAATAGCATAAAACTTTATACGTATTCATGCACATGAAAAAGAAATTAAAAAAGGGAGAAAGTAATATCCCAGCTTTCTTAGAATTCTCTGATGATACACATCGCAGTCGTGTAGTCTTTTGTTTGATGCCTAGATGAAAGGATTTACTCCGTTCCGTGAAAGGAGAGCGTTTCTAAGGAGGCAATATTCAGACTTCCAAAAGATTTCATACAAATGGAATATACAACACTCTTTTAGCTTTCTGTTCATGGTACATGCAGGTAAATTTTGAAGTAATATAAATTTTTCAAAAAATATAAATTCTCATTAAATTAATATAACTGAATATTATAGTATTATAATGACACACAATTTTATAATGATATATAAACATATTATTTACATATATATAAACATATATTTATATTTGTTATATTAAATTTTATATTACGAACATTTATATTTGTTGACCGCGTTGTGGCGGAGTAAAAATACTCACTACCCTATCTCGTCGTGTGGGTGTCGTAAGAGGCGACAGAGAAAACAAACCAGGAGATGGGCAGTAGCTTCATCCTTATCAAAACTAGTAAAAAAAGCAGTGTTCCATCCACCTGCCAAGCGTGGCAAATATGGAAGGGAGGCATGTGTTCAGCGGCATGTGTTCATGTGTTTTCTTCATTCTTCATCAGCCCGTAAAAGTCCAATGCTGGATGTGGGCCTCTCTCGTTGTAGAAATAATTTACCCAAATCGTAACGATTGACAGACGAATTCACAAGAAGTCACAAGATCTTTTTTGCATACCCCATAGTCACCTCTTACAACACCCAAAAGACGAAGTAGGATGATGGTTTCAAGTAAATATATTTATTTAACATAATTTGTAATTAATAATAATAATTACGTACTTTTATAATATATTTTAATTGTGAATACAAGGAATAATTTGAATTAGAGAAAGAATAGGACTACTTTCCTAGGAGTTCGTCTGGATGGTTATCTGTTCGTCTGGGAAACCCTCTTACACATTTCTGTCGCCAATCAGAAGTGCGTGCACTACGGTATTAAGTTTTAAGTGTAAAGGGCTTACATAAGCCACCTGACATTATGTGTGACAGTGATTCCGTTTGCGTTTTGTATCTTTTCCACCTGTACATAATGCTAGAAACCCACACTCAGCTTCCACATTTGTTTAAGTATTAGACTATACAAAATTAAAAGCTTCTCGGAACTTTTTGTTATGGCAACCCCGTTAAAAGTTTTTTTTTTATAAAACTGAAGTAACAAACGAAATTACTGTACGTCGTATGGCAAATAGCTACTGTAGTCCATGGGCAACTGAAAACAACCTCAACTCCGTACCTGACCTCTGAATAATAAAGATAAAGACAGCCAGTATAATTACAGGCTCTGAGGCATCCCATCTAAGTCTTCAGTGATAACGCATCTGTAGCCTACTTCGTTTGAAGTTGACTACAGGTGTCACGGACTTACCATCAGGTGGACTGTAAGTTCGTTTGTCACTTCAGTATTATTGAAAAAAAAAACACCTTATACATTCAACTATGAATAACAATTTGGAATTCGCCATATAAAAATATTTTGATAAACTAGAAATTGTGCAGAAGAAATTTCATAGATGCATCCATTATAAATATGGCAGAAAAAAAATGAAACTCTAATGAACTCTTGGCGAAATATAATGTTACCACTCTTAAATCAAGGCGTATAATTCTCGAGGCAATGCGGTTCTATGATCTATGTCACAATTGATACGACTGTATGGATATAACTGAGAATATAAATGATAGAGTACCTACTAGAAATATAGAGCTACATCAGCGCGTGGCCCATTCTCATATACGTTTTTCTACTAATTTAAGCCGAAAAAACGCGGGACGAAGTTCTTCTTTATCACGCATGATGCACTCATACAATGAGAACTTTAATGATATCGTTATCAATGTCACTGGACGAGGTAATTATAAAAAGATTGTCACTTAAAAACTTAAGCAAGAAGTCATTGAGTAGATGGTGGGGAATATGACACGACTATTAAGAAAACTGTTGAGCAGTGTTGTCATATATCCTACAATAACCCAACTATGTTAGTCGATACAATGTGTAAACTTTAACTCTTAATTCAAAATAACAAAATATTGTTAATGTTTATGTGTACTTTGTAACAAGTTTCATCTATCTATCAAAACTGTAACATTTAATTAAGACACGTTTAGCACGTTTTCTTAATAGGGAGAACTCTTGATAGTCACGTAACGAATTGTACGTTTTCCATCGTGCCCACATTTTATATTTTCACCTAAGTGTATGTAATTAAGCCATTAGAGAACCACTTAGGGAATCTATTGATTTTAACTTTAACAAGTGGTACATAAGATTCAATAACATACATAATTTGGTTGTAAAATCTATCTATATCTATACAAGAAGAACTGAATTCAGAAACACAATCAGTCTCTGATATAGCGATATTAATTTGGTCATAGTTTGCTCTTTAAAAGTTTCGTTTTGTCTTCTGGTTGGTGGGTATACACTTAGATTGAGTTGTCTCATAAAAAATGTCCAGCGGTGGATGGTGAGGAACGGCTTTTAAGAGTGGAGCATCGGAAATATTAACTGAGCAATCAGGTGAGTTGCATAAAACAAGATCAAGAATTCTACTGTTTTCGTTTTTTAATGTATTTATTTGTTTCAAATTCATAAAGGCCATGATATAAGACAATAATTTAGCTGTATCAGTAACTGCATTAACAGGTCTCGAAGATGGACCATCACATGACCATTCCAGGTAGGGTAAATTAAAGTCACCAATAATAATGTAATGTGAGAATAATGTCTTTGAGTGAATGTCGTGAATTATATAAAAGTATTTATCATAGGTAGTAGTTTTAGATGCTGGTGGTATATAGCATGCACTCAATAATAAATTTGAATGTGGGAAATGAAGAAAAATAATTTCTAAATCGGTGGCCTCTAAATCAAGTTTTCTAACAACATGGATCGATTTCTTAACCAAAATTAGCACCGCGCCACCGCCCTTTTTATTAAATAGCATACAGTTCCGATCATGTCGAAATATTGTATAAGCATCAGTTTGAATTTCAGCATCCAAAATTGTGTCCGATAGCCAGGTTTCAGTTAAAATTACGATATCGAAGTTGCAAGTTAGTAAATTTCATTTTAAGTCTGTAAGTTAAGTTTTTAAGCCTCCACAATTTATATAGAATATAAGTAACTTATTAGAAGCCATCACGAGAAAGAAATGCAACTGATATAATTACAAGAGTATTTATAAATTTGTTTGCTATAAAATTATGGATCTGGATCTCCCGCTGTATTAAGTATTGTAAACAACATACACAAAAACTTATAATAAAACTACTAATATATGCTACTTTTGGAATATTAATAAACAAGTAAACGTAATAAAATAGTCATATTTTACTTAAATCGCTAGAACAACAAATATGAATTACACGTGAATCGTCATATTTTCGTAGCAAAATGCAACTGTTTTTGACCCACAAATTTATATCCCTTCGTCTTCGCCAGTTATCGAGCGTTACTGAATAAAATTTTATTTTTTAGTGTCAGATGTTCGTTTATATAGAATCGTGTGTTTTGAGCTGCAGCAGCGGCACTGTTGGTAGAGCCAAACAACTGAGTAGTGGTGAGTTTGCGGCGCGAGCGCGCCGCCGCTTTCATATCATCACGCAGTCATCGTGTGGTCAGCTGCAGTACAATGTTTTTTGGATGGTCATTCGGTACCTTTGGAGCCACGCGATGAACAGATCTAATATCACTTGCCTGGATATCGACACCAATTAGCTAACCCACCGCTATAGATAAATGAATCAGGTTTTCAGTTTTTTTTTCAGGATTATTTTGTAATTCCACGTTGCAACTGCGAGAGGCTTGGTCGAGATCGTCAAACTTGGCACGTAAATTCTCTAAGTCTGCGCGAAGCTCGTTATTTTCCTGCATCAGTGTGACATCGGGATTATGCGATGCCGTAAAGTTTTGCCCGAGTTCCTTTATGCGCTCCTCCCATGAATCAACACGTTTTTCCAGCCTATTAATATCTTGCGCAAAAGTTTTAGATACCTTTTGGATGGCTGAATTTAAGTCCTCCTGCCACTGCTGGCGCAGACTGTCAAGCTTCGTATCCAAGGCAAAAGTGTCAAAAAAAGTTCAGTCCGGGCGTCGGTGTCAACGTTTAAAATAGACGTAGTTGCGCAACCTTTAAACTTAGGTGACACTGTCCCTCCTAAGTACCAGCGAGCCTCTTATTTTTACAAGGTGGGCATTTCCATTTGATTTTATTCATAGGGAGGATTTTTTTAACTCTGTTTCAGATAAATCAGCACATTGATAATGCATGTACATATTACAGCCCGTACATTTAATAACATCCCTTTCAGCAATATTTTTCTTACACTTGAAGCAATCCATTATAGTGTTTCTATGAGTAAACAACAATATCTAACTATGTCGTCTCAAATGTAAGATTGATGCGGTAGAAACAGAAACATAAAACTACACCTGTATCACTATTGCTGTGTTAAAAAGGTCGTGAGCAAAACGGCCCAAGCGCCGGTGATATAGCGGCACTTACGCGTTCCGTCCGAACACTTCACAAAACTCGATATTAATTTGTAATTATTTGATATAGTTTTAATTGCAGAATACTTTAACATTACCAAACTGTCACTGGCTTTAGTTCACTTAATAAAGAACTGTTTACACGATAAATGAGACTGAAGCACTCGCTACAAACTCATTATTTTATTTAAATTAGACAGACGAAATGAATAAGGTGTTACGCGATAGACTGCGACGTTGGTAACTTCCTGAATCCGGGCTGTTACAAAGCATTTCTTAACAGAAAAACCCAATAACTAATTTTGCATCGACCCGGGATTCGAACCCGGGACCTCATGATCGGCATTTACGACCACTGGACTAATGAGGCATTCAATTTTTTTTTGCCGAATTAAAATTATACGGAATAAATGAAAACTTTATCAAAATCGGTAAAACAGCCATTTTGAAACTGTATAATACTTTACGATATTGCAACATCTATTTAAACGTTCCTAAATAGCTTGAATATATTGCAAGTCACGTTCGGTAGAACTATTATCACACTTTCTTGTCCCAAATGGTGTGATAGGTAGCCCGCTCAGACACTAACTCATCTTTATGAATCCTTGGTGCAGTAAATTTTTCTCTCTTATTGCGAAGCGGGAGTTTTCAATTTAATAGACACATAAAAGATTTACGCCACAATATTAGAAACATTAACAAGTTAATAAAGATAAAGTTCTATTTTTACGTGGTTGAGCCATGCTGCAGCTATATTGTGGTTGCAGCACGAATGGGTCGGCTTGACCGGGCCAGACTCACAGAATACCAGCGTAACACCAGCCAGCGTAGTACCAGCGTCACAGAATACAGCTTAATGCTGCAGTGTTTAGTATGGTGAGTATAGAGAACCGGAGACCCTTTTTACTGGATACGAGGCATTCCGTCTTAGTCCTCAGGGGTGACAACGCATTTGCATTTTGATTCTTAATTGAGGATAAATGTAGATATCTATGGACCACAGAATCTACTTACCATCAGGTAGACTGTGTGGTCGTTTGTTACCCTTATTCTATAAATAAAGTTATTCCTTGAGAGCGTGGTCCTTCCCCGGTCGAGAAGATCCATAATATAGCTGCAGCATGACTTTACCACGTATAACATCTGCAACCAATTTTAAAAAAAGAAGGCTATAGTGAATATAATGCTGCTGTTTCGTATGGTGTCTGTAGGGAACCGTTGACACTTTTTATTGGAAACGAGGCATTCCATCTTAGTCCTCAGGGGTGACAACGCATCTGCATTTTGATTATTAATTGATGATAGATGTAGATATCTATGGGCTACAGCATCTACTCACACTTGAACTGTGCGCTTATTTGTTACCATTATTCTATACTAGCAACCCACCCTGGTTTCGCCTGTATAAAATACATTTATGTAGTATTATTCAGCATTATATATATTCAGATTCGAAAAAAAACATAGACGATCAAAAAAATCTGAAAAACGGTTTACCCTGCAGGCCATCCCTAAAACTTCCCGCTTATTTTCGAGCGCACCTCTCAAAAATCTATATAAGTTTTGTTTTTAGTTTTTGAAAATCCTTGAAACGGTTTGACTGATTGACTTGAAAATCTAATCAGCTTGAAGTCTCAATGAACACTTTCGAACACCGTGTCGCCCATCTCGATCGGTTGATTCGTTCTTAAGATATCGTACGACAAAATTTTATTAACATACATAGATACATACTTACACACACACACACACACACACACACACACACACACACACACACACACACACACACACACACACACACACACACACACACACACACACACACACACACACACACACACACACACACAAACACGCGCGCGCGCGCGCCCGGACGTCCAGGCGGGAATAGTCGGAACGGCTTCCTAGGACCTCACAACGTGGAGATCTGATGAAAACTCGCATTCTCAAAATCGGACCGAAATCTATAACTTCCTACTTTTGAATATTATTAATTTTCAAAGTGGTAAGCTAAATATATTAATAGTGTCGGAGTACGTCCCAAGCAGCTTACAAGCGTTATGAACATCAATATACCAGCCCACATAGAACTTAGAGTTCTTTTAAAAGCGTATAAGTGTTGAAAAGAGGTTGTATCCTTATAAGAGTGGTTTATGAGTTATTATACAGCTCAAGTTGTATAAAGTCTGTATTATGGGATCTAAGTAAGCTTAGGGTTCTTAATCGGAATATGAAAACTCTAATATACAACTTTAAGTATTTTGTAACACTTTAATCTGATTTTATCATTAAAGTTGTAAAGAAGCTGTTTTCTTGCATGCTTATACAGCTCTAAGTATTATTAGTATAGCAGTTATTATAGTATAACTAAAATCTTATTTCTGAACAATGGTGTATGCAAACTCTCTTCTAAAACTTATTCTTATGTTGTCATTGTACACTTTTGTAAATACAGTACTTTTATGACTTCTGTCTATGAGAGTGATGTAAAACTAAAAAACAAATAACAGTCATAGTACAACTTAAATCTGTATAAGTGACAGAATATCGCCATTTTGCAAGCGTTGCGTGTATTGTGCTAGTGAACAAAATTGATTTGTTATCAATATGTAGAAAAAAAAGAAAAAGATTTTGTGCAGTTTAAAGATCATGTGTTAAATCTAAGTTAAATATATACAGCTCTGTTCCCAAGACAAGCGTGTGCATGTGTCTTCACAATCCCTTATTCATAGTCAGCATATATTTAGGAGAGTGTATAGACTATGCCAATTACCAAGGTTCAGTAGTCAGTTTTTCTTTAAAAAAAACATTACCCCCACTAGTTACGCAATAACGACGGTAATGATTCTTCGGTAAAAGCTTAGTGGACCATTTTTGGTGCCTACGTTTGCTCCTTGCTTCGAAGCTTCCCCGCCACGTAATTCAATAATCGCACTCTTAGACGAGTTCCAGGTTATTTAGTTCCAGAATATCACACAGTCTTCAACTCTTGACTTATTTTAATAGCATCAGGGCTAACTAGGACTCAATGTCCAGTGTTAATTAAAATTTAAAGAGGAAATCAAAAAACACAACGTCCCCCGTGGTCGCGGCTTTAGATCGATTTCAACTATTGACGCCGCGCAGCGCTAGCGTAGCCTGCGGTATAAGGAAAAGGCAGTTTAAAGTTGTGTACCAAGAGTTTAATAGATTAATATATTAAATTGAAAACTAGCACAACCACCCACGCTAGGATTTTTACCCGTATCGCGGAGGCATTAGATACATAAATTGCACATGCACGTATATTTAGACCCAGAACTGTTATTGGTAGGCAACACAAGCACTAACTAGCCAACAATAGACTTACACTTCCTTCAGTGTTGCCGACGTTCATACGAGGCGTCGTTCACTTACCATCAGGTGATTTTGATTTTTGTTGGTTGTCTAACAATTCTACTGAAAAATTTTTAGCCTTCTTTATTTGAACTTAGGCATGTTACAGAAGTGTTTAAATTGCGTAATATTAATAAAAATAGTCGCTGTGTAATGGTGGCGTAAAAGACTCCAATATTCTGTAAGTATCGTAAGAGGCAACAGAGATAAATGAAGTATCAAGAGTAGTAACATTACCCTGATAACAACTCAACGTAATAAAAACTGCCAACCCGCCTGCCAAGTGATAAATATGACAATTATCTCCTCTATAAGGCAAACTATGAGGAGGCCTCTTTAGTACTGGAATTTGATAGTCTGTAATAAATGAATGATGAATGATATTATTTTCAAAAAGATTCCGAGCAGGAGCAGGATAAAATGAAAACAGTGAGCCCGTATTGCTAGCAAGTCTACTGTTACGAAGTTTGCACGAAATTAGCGGTATAACACCTTCATAGCAAAGTTTTGAGGATATTAAATGCTATCTAATTTTTGTATTCGAAGTATGCTCAACTTCAACTAAACTTTCAGCGATACTGCTTCGTTTAAATCTTGACAGTGCAGTAGAAAAAGTTATATAGTTATATCCATCTTAATTAAAAACGACGCATCTACATTTTTCCGAAATTACGTTACATCATCATCATCATCATCAACCAGCGGCCTTTCAATACAACTCACTGCGTGTAATTGAAATGAGTAATAACAAACAGTTTGTATAATTTTATTTTGTTTTCGGTTAATTCTGTCTAAAGGCTAGAAAATATACCAAAATGAACTTGAAATAATATGCTTCTGTATGCAATTGTAATATACTGATCGCATAATAATAAATATTTTTATTATTATGTATTACTATAAATTGAAAACAGTAAAACAATTTTTAATGACTAGTCATTTTTTTTTTATTTCGACGACGAGTGAAGCGAAGAGCATTAGGTTACTGGTGACCACAACGCGCAAGCGTGCCGCGGCGAAAGCCGGCGATATCCTACATACAAACTTACACACATAATTAAATAGCGTCACGCTTGTTATCCCCGTGGTAGGCAGAGTCCAAAGAACAGCGAGCTTCTTGGACGGCGTTGAGAAAAAAATATGGGTTTAGATGGAAAATAGTAAAATAAGTGATGGTTGGCTAGCCCGTAGCCTCCACAATCACAAGCACAATAACATGTACTTTAGTCGTCTTTTACGTCATGGAAAAACATTCTTTTTTTAAATTCCGCATAAATAATAATAATGTCCTCCAGACCGAATTACGGTCACGGCGGCCAGTCTCAACGGAGGCTAGCTGTCTACGTAGGACAAGATTATAGTGCCCGAGTGTATACGTAAGGACATGTGCACTCTATTCCCTCTCTCTCATAGTCTGATGGAACGGTTATCCTAAACGACCGGAGAGAGATCAGACCCAAGACCAACGGCTTTATGAGGTACGGGGGTGTAACACCACCAACTTCGTGAATCCGAGCTGCTACTGAGAATTTCTTATCAGATTAACTCAAAAACTATTTTGTCCCGACTCGGGATTTGAACCCGGGTCCTCATGATCATCAACCGCGTTTACGACCACTAGATCAACGAGGCAGTCAACACATAATCATAGGACCTATAAGTTCAAAGCCGACTTGAGATACCTACATCGGAAACAAATTTAACTTTATTTTTTATTTATTTCAAAAAAAATGTATTGAATTTTCTTCTGTATTGGGGAGGCAGTTTTCATACATAAATTGCACAGTTAATTAGTTGAACAATTATTTGTAGGCTATACAAATATTTGTTCTGTGCGGGATTCGAATCCGCGGCCCTCAGCGGTGCAACTCAATGCAAAGCCTTTGCGCCACGTAGCCGTTAAACCTGTTTCTAATATTTTTATGGTAACACTACAAAATAGTCTGCATTCAACAAAAGTTACGACATTCCGGACACACGCAATAAGAAATTTAATCATGATGCTTAATAGATATTTCTTTTAAACTTGATTTCTATGACTCTTGAAATCATAATATAAAATAAAATTGATAAATATTTGTATATTTATAGAGTACACAACAAACGTAGGATTGTATGTTAATTAAAAAGTAATTAAAACTACTTAAAACAAACTTTTATACGAGTGGATAACGCCAGCATGCTGGTCTATTATCAAACCAGCTCCATGGTACCATATTATTGCTTTGGCATCAAACCAGCTCTATGGTGCCAATGGTGTTATAACTTTTACACCAAAGTAACATTAGTTTGCGTTTCAATTGGATGTCAAACCGGAAATACATACGAAGAAAGCAAGTTGAAAAATTATGAAAGCATATAAAATTAAATGTACAGATTTTTTTTATAAATAAATATTTTAAAGTATCTGATATGCAAAGAAAATTGATACGATATAATTTCGTCGATTGGTATTCAAATAATTTACCACGCAAGCGGAATAAAGTATTTCAACAACAACTCTCGCGTGTTGTGATTTTGGTTAGCATTTCACAGTGTTCCGAGTAATGTTTATTCAGCCGTACAAATTGAATTATGAATGGCATTAGATTTACGTTCAGACCAGTATTCAGAACAAAAACCGTATTTTCGATATATTTTAATTTATTTATTACTCATAAATCGATAGTTCGAAAAATCGACAAGCTATGGGAAGAAAATTTTTCGAGTGGCAGCCTCGCACCGTTATACGAAATGTATGGAAGAAGTCGATGGATATTGGTGACTCAGGATCATATTTTGTGGAGGGCTGTGTGTAGCAGCGGACTAGTAAAAAACTGTTAGGATGGTGAAATAAACGGCGTTGTAGAACATGTTTGATTGTGACGCTGGCTGCGTGCCTCAGGCACAAGAGTAAAGAAACTGTACGTTACGATTTCTTTACTCATGTGCCTCAGTTTCGATTACGGCACGGAACCAGGTTTACGGAACGGAACCAGCATTTTAAGGTCTACAAATAATTGTTTCGAGATTATTCTCCATGTGCAATTTATATAATGTTAACGTAAAATTATAATGTTACGTGACTGCTGATCATAAGGTCCCGGGTTCGAATCCCGGGTCGGCCCAAAAAAATCAGTAATTGAGTTTTTCTCTCAAGAAATTCTGCGATAAAGTCTGCCTGGAGTCAGGAAGGTGACGGTATCTCACCCCCGTGCCTCGAAAAGCACGTATAGCCGTTGTCCGTTTACCATGCCATCGGACTATGATAGTGAGGGAATAGAGAGTGCACCTGGGTTTGCGTATATAATTGGGCATTGTAATCTTAATTTAAAGACAGTCTAAAGGGTGCGAGAGTAACGTTTCATAAATAAAATGAACATAATGATTTCTTATATTTACGCGAAGACCACACATTAAAATAAACTAATTTTTACGGATTATATCGCTATCTATTGTGGAAGGAAGAGTTCTACAAGCAAGTAGACGGTGTGGCGATGGGCTCACCTGTAACTCCCGTAGTCGCCGACATATTCATGGAGGACTTTGAGGAGAAAGCCCTTCTTACTGCTCCTGTAAATCCCAGATTCTACAAGCGGTACGTAGACGATACTTTCACAATTTTACCATCTGACAAAGTAACTGTATTTTTAAACCACCTTAATTCTATAAACTCAAAAATACAATTCACAATGGAGTTAGAGGCAAACAATTCTTTAGCTTTCCTAGATGTTTTAGTCATCCGAAATCCTGATAACACTATTGGTCACACTAAGTATAGGAAAAAGACCAATACCAACCGATATTTAAATGGTGAATCGCACCATCATCCATCACAGTTAGCTACCGTGGGAAAATATTTTTTCCAGAGAGCACGAGGGATATGTGACAGGAAACATCTGGCCGCCGAGCTTCAGCACGTCGAGCAAGTACTGCAAGACAACAAGCTTCGGGTCCCACGCCTACGTCACAGTGACCGAGTGAAGCCGGCCACAGTCGAGCGTGTGCCTGCTGTACTACCCTATGTCAGAGGAGTCACAGACAAGGCTGGCTACATCTTGAAGCGAGCTTCCATTACAACATACTTCAAGCCGCCGAAGAAGATTGGTCAATTTTTACCATCCGTCAAGTGGTATATCCCTCTACAAGATGCAGGAGTGTACAAGCTGGATTGCGAATGTGGTCTCTCTTACATAGGACAAACAAAAAGATCTATAAAAACCCGCGTTAAAGAACATATAGCTGACTTAAAGCACCAACGTATCGGGAAGTCTGCAGTTTGTGAACATGTTCAAGATCGTCCCCGCCATTACATTTAATTTGATAGACCACAAATCCTCGCAAAAGAACACCGATTCCTACCAAGGATGATTCGCGAGGCTATTGAAATTAAAAAACATCCTAATTTCAATAGAGAAGATGGATGGGTGCTGCCATTTGCTTGGGATATATAAAATCAAACTATAATTAATAAAATTAAACCCAAACCCAAGTATACCACTGCTAGACTTCAAGATACTGTAAGCTCATTCTGCGTAGATCGAACTAAAAATTAAAATTAATATCAAAATTAATATTAAAAAACTGAAGGTAGCCGGGCTAACTATGACATCGGGACGTCAAACACCTCAGTCGACCCCCGTGACCATGGGTGCTGTAAAGCACCCGAAGCGTCGGGAATTAAAAAGATGAAATTAAACGCGATATAATCCGTAAAAATTAGTTTCATTTAATGTGCAGTATTCGCGTAAATATAAAAAAAATATTATGTGAATCAGTACGGACTGGTAAAAGCAAATAAAATTCGCCGATTAGAAGATCTCAAGACCAAGCGCGCAAGACATATAACATCTTTAAATTTATTGAAGAGATGCAGAGACCATAATCTCATTCCTACGTGTGTCAAAATATGAACAAAAAAAGACACTTGAGGAAGCGCTAAGATCTTAAATCAGGCAAGTAAAAAGTTGTTAAGAACGGTGATTCAGCAAAAACGGTTCGATCTACAATTCATAAATAATACCATAGACAATTTGTCCAGTGAGTTAAAGACAGTTTAACGACATTTGATTTTAATAACTGCATTGAAATTTTAAACAAACGCGAAACATCAAAATATAATGAATGCAAAAATAAACAAATAGAAAAATATAAAAAATTTACTATCAAATCAAATGCCAAACATCCATGTCAACGTAGAAACGAAACGCAACAACCGTTGACCGCAGACGCAAACAATAAACAACGCACGGTCTATAATCTGTCACAACAAATACTGGACGAACCTACAATAAAAGTATTGTCGAAGGGCTTGAATTATGCAATAACACCGCAAAAAATCCCATACGAAGAAATTATCTGTAGTGTTGAGGATTGTCTGTTTAAGAATCATATTGGTAAGGAGGATTTAGAGGCCATACGTCAAGATATTTCGTCTTTGTTATGTCGAAGTTCAGCGCCGAAACTAAACCTCACCAAAGACGAGTTTAAAGCGTTGTTCAACTTACGCAACAGACCAGAGCTCAAGATTCTCCGCGCGGATAAAGGAAATGCTACGGTAATAATGGACACGTCAAAGTATAATTTCAAAATACTACAATTTTTATCGGACGAAAGTACATACAAAAAGGTCAAAATAGACCCTACAACTAATACACTTAAAACAACTACTGATTTAATTAAAAAATACTCCAAAATATTAGATCTCGACGTGAATTCGACAATACCATCATGTGCCAAACTACAGAGGTTGTATGGGTTACCGAAAATACACAAACCAAACGCTCCACTACGCCCCATAGTGAGCCAGATCGATTCACCAAATTATAAGTTGGCTCAACACTTGGCAACAATACTATCACCACTGAGAGGACATATCAGAGCACACAAAAAGGATTCATACCATTTTGTTAGTGAGATAAAAGACCTACATCTCGCTGACAATGAAACTATGGTCAGTTTTGATGTCCAGTCACTATTCATATGCTTACCTATTGAAGACTGCATCTCAATTATAACTAGGAAGGTAGAAGATAAGAACATGCCCACAGAATATACAGTATTACTTAAACACTGCCTCACATCTGGCTATCTATTGTGGAAGGAAGAGTTCTACAAGCAAATAGACGGTGTGGCGATGGGCTCACCTGTATCTCCCGTACTCGCCGACATATTCATGGAGGACTTTGAGGAGAAAGTCCTTCTTACTGCTCATGTAAATCCAAGATTCTACAAGCGGTACGTAGACGATACTTTCACAATTTTACCATCTGACAAAGTAACTGTATTTTTAAACCACCTTAATTCCATAAACTCTAAAATACAATTCACAATGGAGTTAGAGGCAAACAAATCTTTAGCTTTCCTAGATTTTTATATTTATAACTCATACCAACCTATATTTAAATGATGAATCGCACCATCATCCATCACAGTTAGCTACCGTGAGAAAATCTTTGTTTCTGAGAGCACGAGGGATCTGTAACAGAAAACATCTGGCCGCCGAGCATTACAACATACTTCAAGCCGCCGAAGAAGATAAGCCAATTTTTACCATCCGTCAAGTGTCATATCCCTCGATAAGATGCCAGTGTGTACAAGCTGGATTGTAAATGTTGTCTCTCTTACATAGGACAAACAAAAAGATCTATAAAAATCCGCGTAAAAGAACATATAGCTTAGACTTAAAGCACCGACGTATCGGGAAGTCTGCAGTTTGTGAACATGTTCAAGATCGTCCCCGCCATTACATTAGATTTGATAGACCACAAATCCTCGCAAAAAAACACCGATTCCTACCAAGGATGATTCGCGAGGCTATTGAAATTAAAAAAATTTCAATAGAGAAGATGGATGGGTGCTGCCATCTGCTTGGGATCCTATAATTAATAAAATTAAACCCAAACCCAAGTATACCACTGCTAGACTTCAAGATACTGTAAGCTCATTCTGCGTAGATCGAACCAAAAATTAAAATGAATATCAAAATTAATATTTAAAAACTGAAGGTAGCCGGGCTAACTATGACATCGGGACCTCAAACACCTCAGTCGCCCCTCGTGACCATGGGTGCTGTAAAGCACCCGAAAGGTCGGGAATTAAAAAGTTAAAATAAAACACGATATAATCCGTAAAAATTAGTTTAATTTAATAAAATGAACATGATTTTTCTTAAGATATTTATATATTATTAACTTCTTTTTCTTACTGAGTTTATTTATTTCTATAATTTTGTTAAAATTACATATTTATTAAAATATTATATAATTATGGGTTCAAGGGTGGATGATGCGCAATACATGACTTGTGGTCAAGAGCAGTCACTTAGCCTCTCTCCACCAACTCCACTCCCAGCCTACCCGCGGCGAACCCTGTTACGTCGAGCAACCTATCATCGAGGTAGCGGTAACCAACCCCTATGGAGATATAGGTCGACAAGCAGCTGGGAGACAGGGGGTCCGGACCCAATAAATCACTCAGTCCGGATGAAGGGCGCTGGCAGCAGGGCTTCCTTGAAGAAAATATAACATCACTGCGGTGCAGAAGGCAAGGGGAAACCACTGCACTATTTTCCCATGAAAATTGTCATGAAATATGTTTGATACTGAGAGAACGATGGCATGCGATCCGGCTACCACCCGGCGCCATGTCGATTCCAGCTCGCATGGTGTGAAGTATGCTACTGGTTCCACTGAAGTGACTCACCAGGCTCAGTGTGTAAAGCATGCTACTGGTGACATCAACACATCGTCTCAATTCACACCAACCAAAGCCAAACAACCTCAGCTTCGCAAGAAAATTAGGATAGGGACATGGAATGTCAGGGGTATACTGGAACCAGGGAAAGTGGATATTATAGGTAAAGAACAATTACACTATCAACTGGAAGTTCTTGGAATAACTGAAACACACAAGAGAGGGTCAGGCTTTTACACTATTCCATCAGGCCACACTCTATATTTTTCAGGACCGGAAAATGAAAGTAGGAATCGAGTTGGTATTTGTGTATCACCTTACATCAATAAATCTGTACTGGGATACCACCCGGTGAGTGATCGGATAATCACCATGAAAGTTAACACAAAACCATGCCATCTGAATCTCGTGGTTGTGTATGCGCCAACAGCAGGTTCAACAGAAGGAGATCCAGGACTTCTACAGATTGTTGGAGTACACCCTGAGGAGCCTGCCCAGAAGGGAAATCACACTTTTGATGGGAGATCTTAATGCAAAAGTAGGATCGACAAGACATGAGGATCATCTAAGAGAAGTCGTTGGAAAATATGGTCTCGGAGAGAGAAACGACAGAGGTGAGATGTGGTTGCAATTCTGCGCGGAAAACTCTCTGACCATCATGAATACATGTTTCCAGAACCACCACGACGGCTATATACTTGGGTTATGCCAGGTGATCGTACCAGAAACCAAATTGATTATATTGCTATTGCAAAGCGATGGAGGTCCAGTATAATTAATACAAAGACGTTCCCCGGAGCTGACTGCGGAAGCGATCACAAATGATTGGTGGCAGTCATGAGTGTAAAGCTCAAGAAATGCTTGAGATCCTTAGTCAAACATCATAGTCGACCTCTCCAGAAACACTTCATACCTTCAAAGAAGTCTTCAACAATAAGTCACACACGTAAAGTTAGATAACAGCATCGACATAGATACAAAGTGGACTACAATAAAGAACATTATTCTCGATACACGAAAAGACATCCAACAGCAAAACTATTGTAGTCCAAGAAAGACGTGGATATCTGAAGAAACGTGGAAGGTGATTAATGAAAGAAAGAACCTCCTAACCAGAAGGGACTCTGAGAAAGCTCAGTATAACACCATGTCAGCGAAGGTTCAACGCTTATGCCGTAGAGACTACAACCAATATCTGAACTCGATATGTGAAGATGTTGAGGACCATGCTAAGACGATGCACATCAAAGATCTGTTTCTACGAGTGAAAAGCATCACAAGAGAGTTTAGACCCAAAACCTGGGCGATCCAAGATGGTAAGGGACTTAGATCGAGCTGGAACTTTTGCACGAACCGGAGAACTCGCAGACCTGGAGTTCGTAAATGAATTTGTGTACCTGGGATCACTTATAAGCAATCAGGGAGGCTGTGACAAAGAAATTCGGAGACGTATGCAGATGGCCAAAGCAGCTATGAGTAAGTAAACCAGAATCTGGCAAAACAGGAAAGTGTCGAATACCACCAAGAACAGACTCGTGCGAGCTTTGGTATTCTCAATATTTCTGTACGGTGCCGAATTATGGTCAATCCGAGCAGCTGACCGAAAGAAGATCGATACTTTCGAAATGTGGTGTTATAGAAGAATGTTGCGTATACCGTGGACAGCAAAAAGAACCAACAAATCTATTCTCGACCAACTAAAGATTACTACCAGACTATCCACTATATGCTACCAACGAGTCCTAAGTTATTTTGGTCATATTGCCCGGAGACAACCAGACAATCTGGATAAGTTGGTTGTAGTAGGAAGATCGAAGGAAAAAGATCACGTGGGCGATTACCTACCCGCTGGTACGACCAGATTCAAAATATAACGGGACTTAATATTCCGACTGCCCTGAGACAAGCCGAGGACAGAGTGGTATGGAGGAAGCTAGTCGACACATCGGTGAAAGCATTTCAGGACAAGCACGACCTTCAGTAATGAAGCACACGAATATGAAGAAGATATAATTATTATTGCAATGATGAAGTATGACCAATGGCATTGTATTATGTTACATCTGAAATACTTGCCAATTATAGCATATTATATTATCATCTACATAAGTAGTCAAGTATTTATACGAAATTAATATATATTTTTAAATAAATTAACAATAAGACGGAGTTTAATTACAATATAATAAAAGAGTTTTATTTCAATTAAACTACTTTTACGGATTATATCGCGTTTAATTAACTTATTTTATTAATTCACCTGAAACGTCGGGAATTAATAAAATAAGTTAATTAAACGCGATATAATCCGTAAAAGTAGTTTAATTCAATGTGTAGTGTTCGCGTAAATATAAGAAATCATTAGAGTTTTATTTAATACTAGCTAACTACCCCTGCTTCACCTTGATAGAATCTATCAAGTTTTTTGGAGAAAATATGGCCTAGATACCTCCTGGCATTGCTCTTTTTCTGTTCGTTAAGTTTCATTACAATCGGTTCAGCCATTCCAAAATTAGCCCGGACAGACAGACAAACAAAAATTTAAAAAATGGTTATTTGTGCGTTAATAGTAGCCTCCTGAGGTTAATAGAAGCCAGTAATTTTAATACCACAGACAGATACTTCTATTTTATTTATATGTATAGAATATTAGAACTCGTATCCGTTCCAACATGTCATGAAACTTGTTTAGGTTTCCTTTTTAACCGATTAAGCGATTTAAAGTAAAAAAAAAAACTTCACCTGTAGCCCTACAGCTCATATTATAACAACCCGATATTTTATAAATTATACATTATTTAACAATTTGAAACCTAAACCTAGAGAGAAAAAAGACAAATTCGATATTTACAATTTTTTTACCAGCAGGGAGTTATCAGATACAGGTGGCTGAGGACCATGTTTAGTGGAAAGCTATAGTCGTCATCAGTGGACTTATAATAGGCTCTAATCATGATGATGGTGATGATAATGATATATCAAGCATTAAACAATTTGTTCCTCACACGTGTTATTTTTTTTTAAACTCCATACTAGGATTTTCTCCTGTATCGTAGGGGCAGTTTACATACATAAATTTCACAAGGACAAACATCCAGACCCGAAACCATTATTTAATTTACTTGCTCCGTGCGGGATTCGAACCCGCGGCCCTCAGCGCCGCAACTTATTGCTAAGCCACTGCGCGACGGAGCAGTCAAAAAGCAAAAACGTGATATTTCCAGGAAATTTTATTTCATTTGATATTTAACAAATTATGTTTCAATTGAATTACCTGAAACCGTTTTAATCATGTTATTTTAACTCATATATGACGAAGTAAACATGCGAACATTAAATAATACTTGATATGACTCGTGTTAGGAAATTAACAAGCGAATGATGTTTGCCCGGTAAACAACAATAAACATTTTGTTTTATTGAAATGGTAAAATTTAAATATACCAAATTTGTAGGCTGTATATTATTCTATTATAATTATAAGTACAAATATATTAGTTACATAATTGAAATCAAACGTGTAATATGTATCTCTATATACATATCTCAATATTTAAACAACAAGGTTTTGTGGATATGTTAGACGCGGGTTCGATTTCCAGCGCGGAATTTTTTTTTTTTTTAAATTAAATAAGGACGATCCTCGCTTGTGAACACAATCCACCTAATGGTATGCTGATATTTCGGCCCATAGACATCTACATCTATGCTCGATAAAGAATCAAAATGCAGAATCGTTGTCACCTCTGAGGACTAAGATTGAATGAATGCCTTGTTACCAATAAAACGATTCTCCCGTTCTCTACTCTCACCGTACGAAACACACCATTATTCTGCTATTTACGCTGGTATTCTGTGGGAGCGTGGTCATACCCCGGGGGAACCGACCCAATCGTGCGACTCAGCCGGGTCATAATTTTAGACAAATTTGCATAATAACGCTACAGCGTGGCTCTACCACGTAACTAAACTTGTTGCAATATCAAGTGCTCCTCAACTTAATTATTTACTTAACACATTGAAACACTGAATAAAGTAAAAAAAAAACTTGACTTTAAAAAAGTAAAAGCCATCAGTAAAAAACTAAAAGGAATAATTTCCACATAGCAGCTCTAGAAGTCTACGTAGGTCACTCAATAAGTTTTACGATATACAAAAAGTATTCTAGATTCTATTAATATTTATTTTACATCTTTTCAAAATATTGTCCATCATGCTCTCTACAAAGTTCCATTCTCCTAAACCAACTCTGAAAACACTTTTACCAGTCTTGATCTGACAGGTCGGAAATCGCTTCTTCGTAGGCAGCCACGGCTTCTTCGGCGCTTGAAAAAAACTAGCCTTTTATTTTTTCTTCGACTCTTGGGAACAAAAAGAAATAACAAGGAGCTAAATCAGGGCTGTAGGGTGGGTGACTTAGAGTTTCAACACCAGATTCCTCAATAAATGTTCTTTTGTTCTAAGGGAGTTATGTGAAGAGACGTTATCGTGATGCAGCATGATTTCCCGAAGCCCGGGCTTTGGTCTTCTCTCCCGCACAGCTTGAAATGCTTTAGGTAATGCAACTGTAGTATACCATTCAGAGTTGACTGACCTATAATTTTATATCCAAATTACAAATATCCGCTCCGCGAAAAAAAATTAGCCACCATTTTTTTGCTGACATTGCAAGGTCTTTTCAGTTTTGTCGGTAACTGTCCTTCTGAGTAGATCCATACCGATGATTGCCTTTTATTTTCCTGATCATATTGAAAGATCCATGTCTCGTCACCAATAACGATTTCTGAAACACGCCTAGATGCCCCGTTTTCAAAACGTAGACGCATTTCATGGCACCAATCCAAACGAGTCTGTTTTTCGCTTTCGGAGAGCAAACGAGGGCTCCATCGACAACAAAGCTTCCTCACTCCAAGATGTTGATGTAGGATGGTATGAATGCTCGGTTCTTTGGTCATCTTTAAGATTAATTTTACCCCTTTTGAATTCAGCAAACCTTAAAAATTGTTGCGCGTGATGGAGCTGAGTCCCCTAGTGATGACTGTAACCGTTGTAAACTTAATTGTTCGGTTAAACCAAATTTAAAATCATAATATATCATAGCTCGCAAATGTTCACGATGTTTCATAATCGTGGCGATACGGCCGAGAGTAGACGTGCTGTTGCTAGTTAAAAGTGTGGCTTTAAGTAAGATCAACTGATTTCATCTTTATGAGTGACTGTGTTAAGTGCTACAATAGACTGTAATCATATTTGCATACCAAGTGACTAAACAACAGTTGTAAAAATGTCGATACAACGCACACCACCGAAATTTTCGTCCAACCCGAATTTATCTGCATCGGCGGAGGTAGATGATATTTTTGTGAATTTACGTAAGCGTAAGCAACCTGAAGATGATGACATTACTTACCGAATGAAAATATTGGAAGATAAACTAGATAAATTTGATCAAAATATATCTGAGACTATAACCAAGTCCTTACAATTAATTTTGGCAAGTGAATTGTCTAAAATAACAGTGTCATTGGCTACTCTAAATGACACTGTCCATGGCCTGCGCTCCGACAATGCTAGCTTCAAAGAATCCCTTAAAGATATAAATAGCCGCCTATCGGAGATGGAAAAATCGTTAAATTATAGTAATACACGCCAGGACACCTTCGATGAACAATTACAAAGCTTACAAAATCAAATGCAGCCAGTCAGTGACCTACCTTGCCATATTAAAAAACTTGAAAGCAAGTTAGCAGCTATGGAGCAGCAAGCTCGAGATTGCAATATTGAAATCATTAACTTGCCCGATAGACGTAATGAGAATCTCATAAATATTGTAATGGGCATAGGTACTGTTATTAAACAACAAATACTTGCGTCCGACATTGTAGCAGTTCACCGTGTACCTCACGCAGACCAAAAAGATACCCGACCAAAAAACGTTATTGTTAAACTTACCACCCGGACTCTACGCGACAATATCATAGCTGCTAGTCGATCTAGTAAGGATCTCAATACTGAAAAGCTGGGAATATCCGGTGCACCTCAAAAAATATTCATCAACGAGCATCTAACTCTCCAAAACAAGCACTTGTTTCGTGAATGTCGTAACAGAGCCAAATCACAGGATTACAAGTTTGTTTGGATCAAACATGGTGTTATTCTTATAAGTAAGACCGAAAATTCTCCAGTGCTGGCAATACGCTCGGAGCAAGACCTCATTAAGATTAAGTAACTACTCTTTGGACAGGTTTTTCATTTTTGGTAGGTCAATTGATTGTAAACTACCTACAGTCATGTTACTAACTATAACAGTACATACATGCTATGTTAATTCAATAAACTGGCAGTCTCATAAACGTGTAACTACAATTTTAATAAATAATGGCTTTATTTCGGTAACATCAAAATTAAATAATAAATTGTTTGCAAACGAGCACTCTCTTTATAATAATATTAAAATATATCACTCTTCAAAGCGTAAACATTGCCACTATCTTAACTTGACTATTATAATTCTGTACATTTATTATAGATCCATAATGGGATGGCATTGTTGTTTTATCGTATTAAACTCTCATAACCTTGAAATATCAAATTATACTTCTGGCACTCTGCTTTACACACCACCATCCATGCGTAACAATAAAATCATTGTTATTTCATACATACGTATTAAATATGCACTCACTATTATAAATAACGATTTCTTAGTAATATTGCTAATAGTCTACTGTAAAATACGATAACTTAAATAACAACGTACTATCCGTTTATTACCAAAATTGCCGCGGACTGAGAACCAAACTTAATACGATATATATGAATATTTTGATGCATTCCTACGACGTTATTATATTAACCGAGACGTGGCTGCATGCTGACATAGAAAACAACGAATTCATTGACTCCCGCTATGTTGTGTATCGCTGCGATCGCAACCGAACAGCGACTGGCCGCCGAGATGGCGGAGGTGTGTTGGTGTTGGTGGCTGTGTTGCGCTCGCTTTGTTCCGTGCCTTGCTCGTTGCCTTCCTCTGTTACTCCCCGCGAGCTCCCACACATAATTGAACAAACACTGTTACAACTGTCTGTGGGTAATAGACACTACATTATTGGAGCTGTATATATTCCCCCGAGAGTTGACAATGACGTATATCTTACCTATTTTGATGCTATGAGGGAATACATACAGGTTATGGGCGTCGAATCCTTTTACATATACGGAGATTTTAATTTACCATATATCGAATGGCAAATCAACGGCAATCAATCAGACCCCCTAAAAGCGACTGATCAAGGACCGCCAAGCTCATACTTGTTAAATTTTATGTCCTTGTTAAATTGTATACAAATCAATATTTTTAAAAATAATAAGGACCGCTTGCTAGACTTGTGTATTACTAACACACACATAATAGCAAATCCTTTTCAACGACAGTAACTTTAGTACCAATAGATATACAGCACCCTCCGTTTTATGTTCTTATGTCACTTGACACTATAGTAAGTAAACAATTAAAATGTAAATCACACACTATACATTGCTTTAAAAATGCTGATTATGAGAAGATAAATCAAGATCTTCTAGAAATTGATTGGGAAGACCTATTTCAGAATAAACAAGCAAACTACTGTGTAGATATATTTTATGAACAAATTTACAACATTGTCCGTAAATACATTCCTTCCAAAACTGTTTCTAATTCATATTTCCCGGTTTGGTTCAGCTCATCTCTTAAACATATTTTTAAAAACAAAAATTCTGCTTGGGTAAAATGGAAAAAGTATAAAAATCAAGCAGATTACTCAGTATTTTCAATGTACCGTGAAAGATTTAAGAAAGAGGCAAATAAATGTTATAATAATTATATAAACAAAGTTGAAGATAGTATTAAATATAACATAAAATATTTCTGGACTTATATAAATAACCGCAAAAACAATGTAATATACCTAGTAGCGTAAAATTTGATAATTCAAAAGCCGACAACCCCGATGATATTTGCAACATGTTTTCGAGATTCTTCCACTCAGTTTTTCAGTCTTCAGACTTGCCGGACTCCTATGATATTACAGACATAAGTGATTTAGACAAAAAAACTCATACTGATAATATTATTACCAATATATCAATAAAAGATGACTATATCATAAGAGAACTCCAGTCATTAGACGTTACAAAAGGACCCGGTACGGATAACGTTCCGCCGATTTTTCTTAAAAGAACGGCTAAAATTATCTACAAACCAATTCGGATTTTGTTTAATAAATGCTTGGGAGAGGGTGTCTGTCCAAATATATGGAAAATGGCTAGGATAGGTCCAGTACACAAGGGGCTCGAAGAGGACGTGACCAACTATCGTCCTATTTCAATCTTGCCTACTATAACAAAGCTTCTTGAAAGACTCATACACAGCAACCTGTACTTTTATATCCACAAAAATATTCTCCCACAACAACATGGATTTGTTTTAAAGCGTTCAACCATCACTAACCTCATGGTTTATGTAACTGCATTATTTGAAAACATGGATTCTAATATACAAACAGATGCTGTATATACGGACTTTAAGAAAGCCTTTGATCGCGTCGACCATAAAATCTTGTTAGAAAAAATTGCCTTCAATGGTATTCGAGGCAACCTCTGGAGATGGTTCAAGTCCTATATAACTAATAGGACCCAAAAAGTGGTAATTAATGGTCATGAATCTGATATCGTCACAGTAACATCAGGTATTCCGCAAGGCTCAATTATTGGACCATTGTTGTTTGTAATTTACATAAATGATATAAGCGAATGTTTCAAAAATTGCAATTTCCTTCTATATGCGGATGATCTCAAAATATACCGTACGATTGTAAATATTGGTGACCATTTAAATTTCCAAGAAGATCTGAACCGATTGACAGCTTACTGTGACCGTAATAAATTGAAACTTAGCATAGATAAATGTAAGTATATAAGTTTTAGTAAGAAAAAAAGTATAAGTTATTTCAATTATTCTCTGTGCGGCGCAAATCTAAAATTAGAGATCTAGGAGTTACATTAGACACTAAACTAACACTAGAAACTCATATTGAGAATATTTGTAATAGAGCATATAAGATGTATGGGCTTGTTATCCGCTCTAGTAACGATTTTAAACGGCCAAGTACATATATGTATTTATATAAATCTTTAATACGCTCACAAATTGAATATGCCATCTCAGTGTGGGATCCCTTTTACAAAAAATACTCAGACCGCCTTGAAAGAGTGCAAAAGAACTTCCTACGATACATGCATTATAAATGTTCTCATAGTAAATTGTCTTACTCAAAATTGTTACAACAATATAAATTATTTAATCTAAAAACTAGAAGGTTACAATTACAAGTTAAGCTATTGTACGACTTTTGTAATAATAAGTACGACTGTATTGATATAGTGGATAAGTTATGTTTTAAAGTACCAGTCAGATCACACACTCGAGCATGCCGTACATATAAACTATTTGCTACACCTAAGTCTCGAACGAATGCTGGGAAACGTTCACCATTGACTCGAATGACTGAAGCTTATAACAGCTACTTCACTACCCTAGATATATTTGCAACGAATGTTACTTCATTTAGAAAATCAGTTTTCTTTAATCTGTTACGTGAATTCAACACCACGTAATTTGATTGAATTAAATTCATAGCCAGCTTACTTAAAATAAATACTAACTTTTAGCAAAAACACGCTAATTTTTTTGTTTAATAATTCGTGGTTAACGGTGTTGGTCTCACAATTATTTCATTATGATGTGTATGTATATTATTTGTAAAATTATTGTTGTGAAACTGTTTGTTGACCCAAATAAATGAAAAAAAAAAAAATCTCAAAACTTATTGAGTGACCTACGTATAAAAAAGTGTATAAAAAATTATATATATATATATAATTATAAATATATTATATATTATATACAATGTGTCCGGTTACCGGTGTCGGAGCTTTTAATGCTATAAAATATAATCAATTTCATCGACAAATCATGTCTCAAATCTCATTTAGACCTAGCTGTATTTAAATGGCAGCCATTCTGCTGTCAGGTTTCCCATTCTGGCGTACTCTGTGACAGCTCTGTTTGCGTTGCTTTATTATATATATGTATGTATGTATATACATATATACATATTTAGACTTATATTTAGTATTTCACAATATATATTTAGACTTCTCTTTAGCACAGTGGCTAAATTTACGGCCGCGGCGCTGAAATGCCACGGGTTCAAGTCCTGCACGGAACACGTGTCTAGTAGTTTGTCCTTGTGTAGCATGCATTTATAAGTCTCTAAGATGCAAGAGAATTTCACTGTCACGTTTATTAAAAAAACAGACAGTAAAGTTTTTATCCGTCATGCAATATAACCCTAGGTGACTCAGGGTCTAGCGCTTGCATTAAATGTCACTGCTACGCAGGTTTGATCTCCGCCGGCATTGATATTGCGTATAGAAATTTAAACACTCCTTTATCACGTGTTCAGTGGTAAAGAAAACATCGAGAGGAAACTTGCTTAAATGAGGAATAAAATGTTTTGAGGACATGTGAAGGTCTGCCAACACACACTGGGGCAGTTGAGCAGTTCCCACTCAAAAATTAGCAGAGGTCCATCCAGCGGAACGTATAGGCTCTACCTTTACTTTATTTTTTACACTGCGAATTGCTATTTTCTAACTAAGATTTAAAAATCGTAAATGTCAAAAACTACCATCGTTTTGAAAAGGAAGACCTCGACAGAAAAAACCGGTAAAAAGGAAAACTATTTCATCATTGGTTTTCCTGTTTACTTTTTTATTTAAAGTATTAATTCCAAATGAAACTAAAATAATTAACTGGAATTATGTTATTATTGGTATTTTCAACTGATCTCATTGTGCCAGCTGATCACTAGTACAGATAGAATTTTATTATGACTTTTAATGTGTATAATGTATATAAACGTTATACCTCATACTTACATATACTCAAAGTAGTCGTAAATTTTATAATTGACACGATTAGTTTAGATACCTTCAACATTTATACGTGGTAGAGCCATGCTGCAACTATATTATGGTTGTAGCACGAATGTGTCGGCTCGACCAAGGTAAGACCAAGCTCTTACACAATACAAGCGTTTCATATGGTGAGTGCAGATAACCGTAGACTCTTTTACTAAGAAACGAGACATTCCAACTTAGTACTCAGAGGTGACAACGCATCAATATGGGCCACAGTATCCACTTACCATCAGGTGGACTGTGTACTGGTTTGTCAGAAAAAAAGAAACATTTTTTAACTTCTTTTATGGCTGTTAAGTAATTTCAATATTAGCAAAATAGAAAAAATATTAATTATATAAATAAGCTTTTATTAAATCGGTTTTCTCATGATAATGTCTTTCAATATTTAAGATTAAATTTTATTCGTAGCATTCTTGTGGTTTGACATATAATATTTTCTTTAAATATTTATTTTTTATTTAGGGGAGCACATTTTAAGCGTAATTATTTAAATAGAGCATTCTTAAATATTCATTCACTTTATTATTCTTGTGTGGTAATTTTGTGAACTTTTTTCTCGTATTATTTATTGATCGTTAGCAAAATAAACATCAGAACTCTTTTTTAACCCTTGCCGCAAAAAGAATGTGTCTGTCTATGAAACCGTAGTGCCCATACGAATATACCGATTTTGATTTAGATTTTATTTTTGGTAGAAATGTGACTTTTTCAATAGTGTTCTTAACTATGATTCATGAAAATCTGTTCAGTCATTCAGCTCTTTTTTTCTTTCGGGGCTTTAAAATGTTTCATTTGCGTTATTTACTATTAGAACCCAGTGTTTGACTACTAGCCCACCTGATAGTAAGTGATGATGCAACAGAAGACCGTAAAGTGCATTTACTTAGCTTACCCAAAACCTATTCACTCTTGCCTTGAATAATTACTTTCATAACTTTTAACTGTAGTACCTATTATAATGTTTGCATACTACAATAGGAACGACTAGCCTTTTGCTGGCAAATTATTTCTCTCCTTTGCTGTACGCATTATAAATGAACGACGAAGCAAAGCGTTTGTTTCGTAAACAATTGAGTGGATAACAGCTGGGCATCTGGTTTAATGGTCTGATGATGAAACCCAACTATTTTTTTAATAGAAAAAAGTGACTAACGAGCACACAGTCCACCTGATGGTAAGTAGATGCTGCGGCCCATAGATATCTACATTTATCTTTAATTAAGAATCAAAATGCAGATGCTATGTCACCCCTGAGGACTAAAATAGAATGCCTTATTCCAGTAAAAAAGGGTCTTTAGTTCTCGACACTCACCACACGAAACATAGCAACATTAAGCTGCTACGTAAGGCTGGTTTTCTGTGAGAGCGTGGTCCTACCCCGGTCGAGCCGACCCATTCGTGCTACAAACATAATATAGCTGCAGCATGGTTCTACCACATATAAAATTATCAGATTAGTCATAAAAATTGCTCACGCTACCAGAATATTTTCATACTGACGTTTGATAGAAAGTTTATATTACATGTATACAAAGTGCGTCAAAAATGCCCAGTTATTAACCCTATTCCTTTGTTTCCACGTAACAAAAATTACATACTTCGTTTGAAATATGAAAGTATTTATTCTTGCAAGGAGAGAGGTCAACAGAATGAATATTATATGTAATTTGTCTGGTCACCGACGAACATTACCGTCCGACGTGCTTATATGAAATTAACATAAACATGAGTTCTGAAATATATACGCGGTGCTTACTCGCAGAGTCATAAACGCTCTCCGAGGTCAATGTAAGGATCAAAAAAAATGATTACAAAGATAATAATATGCGTGCCTTGTGTACAAGCTATCGTACATGTGTGTATAATACTTGTTTCTGCATCATTTTTCATCAACTAATAAAACAGTGTTTCACCAGCACTCAGCGCGGTCGGATGTATTTATTATCATAATATTTACCTTCAATATCTTTTGGCATAATTATTATATATTGCGAACTGAGGTATCCTCAGGAAAAATTTTAGTACCAATAGAATTGCTTTAAATAAAATCTTTTTGTCTGAAATACTCATCACACAAGAATATTTATTGCAATTTACCGAAGGCAGCCTAGCCGAGATAGATTCGTCTGTTGACGAAGTTGAACTTAATTGGACATTTGTCCCAGTTAACTCGTCAATAACTGTGTAGATATTTAACATTGTAATTTATACGTGTTCTCGGAGAATAGAAATGTGTATGGGTATGCAAGTTTTAATGAACAGTACCTACATGAACGCTAACAAGCAGAGTATAGACAAATGAAGTGTGGTACGAGCGTAAGATTTGATAGATATCAGAATCATCGCATATATTTCTTTATTTTTATAAAACTTAAGTAACATACAAACTAACAGCCTACCTGAGGTAAGTGACTACCACATTCCATGGAAACCTGCAGCCAACTTCAAACAAAGAAGGCTAGAGATGCGTTGTCACCTCTGAGGGCTAAGATGGAATGCCTCGCAACTTGTAATTGTACTGGCTTTCTATACCCTTCAGAACAATACACAGCAAGTGAAGCAATTCTATTTGGCGATGGAAATAGGTAAAAAGGTTGCACCTACCCAGACGGAATCCTAAAGGCCCCTAGCATCTCCCTTATAGAAAGTTTCTTAATCGTCTTGGATCCCTTAAATTGGACGCTTGGCAGGAGGATTGAAGATCGTATTTCGATCGAAACTTTTGACGCTGGTGACCATCGCTGGTATTTTACGTCTGCGGTAAACGAGATGGTTATAACGTCAGCTATTGGGTGCTTCAAGACTTTTCTGAAATTTTCCGCAGTCATCTTATCTTACAACACCACACGCAATAATAAAAACAAAACCTTACCGTACACGAGTTCAAAAATAGCACATGTGTTTCTTTGAATTAAAACGGTGAAAATATTTTATGTCACATAATGCGCTTGAATTTCGTCAATTATAGACCAAAAGCATTAACAAACCTATATTAGGTACGAAATGAAACTAAAGCAAGCAAATAAGACATTAATAAAGCCCGTGTGCTTCTAGCACGTCGCAGATCCATCTTATAATGAATAATATGAGATCACGAAGTGAAAGTAAATATGGATGTTCTGAGATGTCTAAATTATGTGCTCTTCTTCCGTAAATAATTTTCGTATGTGCACACCGTACACCTGGTAAATAAATTCCGGGCCCATAGACATCTACATCTAACCTCGATTAAAAATTAAAATACAGATGATGCGTTGTCATCCCTGAGAACAATGATGAAATGCCTCCTTTCCAGTTAAAAAGTCTTTGGATCTCTACATTCACCATACGAACACAGCAGCAATGAGCTACTACTTTACGAAGGTATTCTGTGAGAGCGTGGTCCTTTCCCGATCGAGCCGACACATTCGTACAACCATAATGCAGCATGGCTCTACCACGTACTCGTACAATATGTAATTGTAAATCGCAGTAAAAGACGTCTCAATTATTCAATGTCAAAGTCAATAATATCGTTTTGGTGATCACATGCCTTAATATTTATTATGTTTGCATATTATGTTATGCATGAAATTATGCAATTGCTCCCGTGTATTTTGTGCTTGTTTTAATGTGAGACATATTCGAGAAATGTAACATATTAAGCAGATTACCACCGTCCTATTTGCATTACTAGTAATAATATTATTTTGTAGTAATTTCGTTTTAAAATATTTATTTATATGTATCACAAAATGATGCTATTTTCAGGTGTTACACGCATGTTACCGGATAATTATTCATTTATTAAAGTGCACTGCTGAACTTAAAACTCCCCATAGATTGACTCATATCTCATACTCATAAAGGGGATTTTGCCAAAATTGCCACAACCAAACCAAAACTTTTTAATAATATTGAGCTTTTATTCGGAAGATCCTGCTGCCTGTTTTGGTGAATTCTCTTACCCCGCTACTACACGTCAATCAAAATAGTATGTTTGTATATATCCTAGTCTGTAACAAAAGCCCGTTGGTCGTTTCAGGAACGTATAAGTGTTCTCATAGGCATGGCAATTACGGTAATGGAATTTTTTATTTGGTAGCTATAAATGGGAATTTAGAGTTTATAGTCAGATAAATTACTAAATTTAATATTTCTAAAATGTTATTTGCTTCTGAACTTACCGACACGTGCCGACATATTATCTCCGGCGCTGTGAGGTTAGTGACACGGCCGCCACAAAGCGAGCATACAAGGTTTTTGTGTAAATGTTTATATCTAGACACAGTTATTCTCCGAAAATTTAAATTTAAAAATAATAGAAATTAGAATGAAAATATTTTTTATAATGTGCTAGCAGTTTATAAATATTCCGTTTCCCTTCTTGAATACCTAAAATATTGAATATATTTTAATATTTATTTTATATTTTATAATATAATACAAATATCATTTTACGAAGTCACCTAACGAGAAAAATTCTTAGACCCCCTAAGTAGATGACGATGTTTTGATGAGTTCTAACAATTTCGGAATTTACGTTGAGATCAAATATACGTTATTCATTCATTCCAGTGTTGCCAATGATGACCTATGAAACTGAGACGTGGTCCTTCATTGCTGACCGTATGAGGACGCTCAGGGTCGCTCAGCGAGCTATGGAGAGGGCTGTGCTCGGAGTTTCTCTGCGTGATAAACTTAGAAATGAGGATATCCGCAGTAGAACCAGAGTAACTGACAAAGCCCAACGGATTAGTAAGCTGAAGTGGCAATGTGCCGGCCATATAGCTCGAAGAACCGACAACCGATGGGGAAAAAAGGTTCTCGAGTGGCAGCCTCGTACCGGTCGGTGAAGTGTAGGGCAACTCCCCACTAGATGGAGTGACGACCTGGTAAGACATGCAGGAAGTCGATGGATGCAGGTGGCTCAGGACCGTGCTTTGTGGTATTCCTTGCGGGCGGCCTATGTTCAGCAGTGGACTTGTGAAGGGCTGTAATGAAGATGATGATGAAAGTGATAACAGCTGAGTGATGTGACGAGGTCACGACTTTAGTGCAGTTAGTGTAGGTATGACGCGCGCGCGCGCGCCCCGTAATTGATGTACGCCGCCGCTGGCAGCTGCTGCTTGCTGTTTCGCTTTAGTTGCTTCATCATTCCATGCAAAGGTAATCAATACACATAAAATTTACAAACTTTATTTAATTAAAATTTAATTTATTATTTTTATGTCGAGTTTTCTGAGGTAAAGTTATTTCTATACGTTTGAATACTGATTCTGATAACGCACTTAACGGGAACCACAGGGTTTTTCTTACATATTGTATATCTAGTTCACCGTGACTGAACAAGCCCGGCCTATTTAGCTCCCTCCATAATAGTTTCTGAATAACTTGCTTCTACTAATAAGATTGGAAGAAGACTCACGGCGTATAATTTGTTAACCATATTATTCATCCGTTACACATTTAACGTTACAACCTATCAAAAGTCCTCTCTGGTAGATTGCCTGACAAAGGAGATATTTTCCACAGTAATCACGCTTTGCAGCAAGATAGCCAATTATAGTTCTTTAATTTTTGTTGTTATAAGGAAGACTCTGCCGTTCATCTTTGCATTGTTTTCTTCTATCACCTCTTGCGACACCTACGGGACCTATTATTCATCATAAACATCATAATCTCAGCCACTGTTGAAAATAGATATCTACCAAGGAATATCACAAAATACAACGCCCTCTGCTGATTAACAGTCGGGTTGGCAACCGCAGTTTTTTTATTGCACACCTCGAACGGTTGATGAGAGGTTAGGTTTCACTGTCAACTTTTCAAGATCAAATTTCTCGCTCTCATTTAATCTGGTTTATTAAGAGTTACTATGAGGAAGATGCCATCTCCGGTTTTAGTTTCCCTTTGTCTTCTCTTACGAAACACACAGATGATGAAGTTGATTGTCTATCGCTGCCTCTACAAGGCACAATAACGATCCGTATTATAAAAATGAAATCATCTATTTTATTTTTGTAACTGAAACTGAATACTATATTCTTGGCCTCTACGGTTATATAGAAGCTCCGATGAAATATTCGTACTAAGGCAATGCATTGGCTTTGTGCCTGCGGTCGAACCAGGTGTTTACTGCCTTTAGCAATTTGCTTATAAAATATGGTTCCCAGACGCGAACGCCAAATATCAACAGACCGGATCTTGTTGAGAGTTATAAGTCACATATTTTATTTATTAAGAAGCGACAGTAGCCTAATGACAGGGTGCGGACGCGTACTTAAAAGGTCATGTTGGCCTTACAGGTGACCTTACAGGTGACTGAAGAGACCAAAACAGGTGAAAATCTGTGGGTGCACGGACAATACTTTAAGGTGGATGTATTAACACTTCCCAACCAAGCTCTCTCAGTTTTGCTGAGTAGCCAAAGATGTGTGTGGTCTGGCGTTATTATGATGAAAGACCACTTCTTTTCTATTGATCAATTCGAGCCTTCTTTTCTCAATTTCTTGCTTGAGTCTCATTATTTGTTGGCAGTAGATGTCCGAATCGATGGTTTTTCCCGGCAGTAAGAGCTCATAATAAACGTTGCCCTTCCAATCCCACCATACACACAGCATCACCTTGTTGCATGTTAATCCGGGTTTCCCTACAGTCTGATGAGATTGACTACTCTTTGACCATGATCTTTTTTTCCCGCACATTTTTGTCATAAGTGATCCAGTTTTCATTAAAATCTTTACAAAAATGGTTTGGTTTCATTACGTTTCAATAGATAATTTCAAATGAGTACACGATTCATAAGGTTTCTTTCAGTGAGCTCGTGTGGTACCCAAATATCGAGCTTTTTTGTATAGCCATACTTTATCAAATGGGTCAAAACTGTTTTGTGGTCAATTCTCAATTCCTCGGCTATGTGGCATTTACTAATATTTTAATCTTGCTCCACTTTTTCACAAATGGCATCGACTTTATCCGTATGAGGGCGACCAGAGCGAGCTGCATCTTTGACATCAAAATTTCCGGACTGAAAACGCTTGAACCAACTTTGTGCTATTTCTACTGACACTGAATTAGGTCCATAAAAGCCACAATTTTTTTTGCGGCTTGAGATGCATTTATCCTTTTTTGTAATATAACTTCAGAATGTATTGAATTTCTTCGTTAGATTCACTCATTTTGGCGGACAGGAAAACAAACGAAAATGGCGGGAAAGTGATTTTCATTTTTATTTTTATATTTTTAATATCCTATATGTATTTATATTAAAACCAGTCAGACACCAACAGTACAACCAAAGAGATTTTTCTTCAATTTTAAACAAACAAAATACGAAGAAAATTTTTCCCCGACCTATTATTTAGCTTTCGAGGCCAAACTCGGCACATCTAGTTCTACTCTTCGAGGAGTTCCAGCAACATTCACCGATGTACACCTTCAGGTCACTCTATCAAGTTTGGAGGTGATATAACTACCAAAACGAGCCCTAACTCGGCACACCTATTTCTACTCATCAAGTGGTTCCACTTAACACTAAGTGGTACACTTAGAAATGAGGTTATCCGCAGTAGAACCAGCGTGACCGACATAGCCCAACGGATTAGTAAGCTGAAGTGGCAATGGGCCGGCCATATAGCTCGAAGAACCGACAACCGATGGGGAAAAAAGGTTCTCGAGTGGCGGCCTTGTACCGGCGGACGAAGTGTAGGGCGTCCCCCAACTAGATGGAGTGACGACCTGGTAAGACATGCAGGAAGTCGATGGATGCAGGTGGCTCAGGACCGTGCTTTGTGGCATTTTTTGGGGGGAGGCCTATGTTCAGCAGTGGACTTGTGAAGGGCTGTAATGATGATGATGATGATGAAGTGGTTCCAGTAGCTGTTACATAAGTACACCTTCAGGTCACTCCATCAAGTCCGGAGGCAGAGGCGGATTAAATGTCGGCAGCACCGTAGGCTAGCCTAGGACCTCATCGGCGTCTCTTTAGCAGAATGTTTATTTTTCGGCGACATAAAATTCGTGATAATCATCGTTTGCAATTTTTAACATACGGAATTTTATACATTCGAATAGTTGGTTATTTCGGAAGCTCGTGGGTCTGACTTTTTGACGGCAAGCCAAAATATCGTTCATAAAATATTGTTCATGAAGAACGATGTGTTATCGATGTTTTGGGTTTCAACATCGATATTAAAACATCAATGTTTGTGAACGATATTTCGATGTTTGAAAAAAAATCGATGTATCGAAATGTAAAAATCTATATTGTGGTGACCCAGTTTTATACTCGTACTAAGTAGTTAGGATAGAATAGCCCATTATTATAGATTAAACACTACTAGATACAAATTATTATCCTCTTCTTATTTATTCATTAATATATCATTAAATATTACAACTAATATATAGTAATACATACATAATACGTTATTTAGATTGCGATAAATATAGAAAAATAATATATTGATAAGAATTTTTATTAAGTATAGACACTCTTTACCACATAAGATGTCCACCTGAGAAAAGTTAATATTCATTAACAATTTTTTCAGGTGGGCAGTTTAGAATAAACCAGTATTCCTTCTAGTCTGAAAGCTTGCAGGGCTGTCCATAGAAACAATAGAATATGGAAAGACAACAGAAATATGAAAATGCTATTTGTGGATATTGAAAACAAAAGTTTTATCTCATATCTGTTATCGTTGAAAATATGCTTTTGATGATTGATAATAACAAAATCATAAATAGGCATGTTATTTTGGCGTTAATGATATTTGGGATTTATATAGTCCCCACACTGTTCTCGTCTCTCCGTCCTGCCTTTAAGAAAAATCTTTTAATATGTGAATGATTAACCCCCCCTGCCACACACTCGTCGAGTGATATGAGAAGTAGCGAGGAAAGGAGGCAGAGACGTAGTGTGGCAACAATACTCGTCATGCCGCACGTCATTTTCCATGTCATGCCCATCGCTTTCTGTTTCAAAGGACTGGCAATATGAGTGCGAGTGGCCGGCCACATAATCGCGCGAACGCAGTCCGAATGGAGCGTTCGTTACGGAAGCGTCGTTCTATTGCGATGAATAGATGTCATGCACCACCATGTTGGCGAGGATGACGACGTTTATTTATTTTTATGACATTGATATAATTAGCTATACTAAATATGCATCTAGCGCGCACTTTGCCACAGTTTCAACATCCATTGTGTCGCAAGTTGCAAACGCAAGCAACCTGCGTGCGGACCAAAGTGCGGAGCGTCGCGTTTAATTGCTCGAGTAGAGCAGTGTGGGCAGAGAGGGAAATATCGCGGCAGCGTGAGCAGCATAGCGGTGGGTAGCGCGAGGAGCATAGTGTGGCAGGGCAATTACATTATACATGTGTTTTTATTATCCTTACACAACCAGTTTAAAAAATCTTACTTCCCCACTATTTATCAGTATGTAATAACATAGATAAACACGTTATTACCTAGTTATAATAATATAAGTTTGACATAAGTTATGAGTTTAATTTGAGCTAACTTGTAAAATAAATACAAATTTATTAAAAATACCGCTTTTTGATAGTAATGACCTCTTCTAGTGCTGAGTTTTGTTTTGAAAAGAATCTTGGGCGCCATCGTTTTCACGTGAGAGAAATAAAATATATTTTGTTGTTGTAAACGTGTCACATAGTGAACTTTTATTTAAATTAAAAAAAAAAAATTTATTAATGAACTACGCGTATTAGGCTATAGTTATGAAAAAAGTACCTATTCAATTTAATTCTGAAAATAGTAAACAAAACCCGGTCTCGATACCTCAATTTTTTCAAGAGTTATCGTGACCACCCTGTAAAAAAATTTGTACGTCCACGTAATTTTTCTTTTCAAACAGTTTATTTTTTAAGTAGCAACATAAAATTGATGTATACAAAATATGAAATAGATTGATTAAAGTGTTCCAATCTATTTCAACCAATTTGCAATTATCGTATAAGTGCAAATTGGTTGTGGTAGAGGTAGTTTAAGAGCAAAAAAATTCTTGACTTGTCGAAAGTAAATCACAACCTCAACCGCTTCGCGGTATGAGCTCTCGTCCGAGTCGCTCTCGTCCCTAGGCTTCGATCACCTAATTCTAGGCCCACCCTACACGTGTCCCCCGGTTGGTGCTAAACAAGCGACAAAGCCGAAAATACAGACTTGGCTCCTCGCCGTGTGGTAACGGCGTAAAAAATTCCACCCCCTACTTTCGCACCATGAGGCACAAACTAAAAGAAGTGGCCCCGAGTTCCCGGCGCCCCTTTAATGAGGCACGGGTGCGAAGAATCTCCGGGAGGAAAACCAGCGACAAGGTTTGCCACCCGTCACGTTCTGTCTCCCGGAGGGGCGAAAAGTGGATTGCGGAAGCCCGTCTGGCTACGGTGAATGTATTGTGGAGCAATGAATGATAAGATGGATGAAGTATGCGATATGATGTATGATAGAGGAATAGATGTGTTATGTGTAAATGAGACGAAACGGAAGGGAAAGGATGCCAATACACATGGCATGTATACCGCGTACTGGTCTGGTGTAGACGAGACCGAGCGGGTATGCCAGGGAGTAGGTATCATCCTTTCAGAAAGAATGGGTCATTGTGTGAAAGAGTATGAATGTGTAAGCCCGAGACTGCTATGGATATGAATGAAAGTGGGCTTAAAGAAGTTGTTTGTTCTAGGGGTCTACGCCCCAGATATGTCTAAGCCCACTTATATCCGAGAGCAGTTTTGGGCGATGGTAAGGATGGTGCTAATGAAATGCAAGGGTAATGAAAATATTGTTATATTAGGAGATTTTAATGGAAGGGTTGGCATGAAGAGGTTTGGTTATGAAAGGATATTGGGAACGTTTGGTGATAAAAGTATAAATGAGAATGGTGAAAGCCTCCTCACCGTATGTGTGGAAAAGAATATTTTTGTGACGAACACTTTCTTTCGTCATAAGAAGATTCACATGTATACATGGGAAAGAGGTGGTGATAGAAGCATGATTGATTTTATAATTGTGGATGAAAGAATGAGGAGCGCAGTGGTAGATACAAGGGTTTACCGGGGGTCCAACGTAGGGACGGATCATTGCTTGGTCTTATGCCGAATTAATGGTCTATTCAGACGTTGGCGGCATCGGACATCTGTGTCTATCACTGCGTTACAGCGTATAAGAACAGAGAGGTTACAAGATGAAGGTGCGAAAGAAAAGTTCAAAGGTAGACTGAGAGAAAATATAAGTGGGATGGATGAATTGTGTATGAATTATTTAAACTTGGAGACTGTGTGGTATAATGTCAAGAAAGGTTTGGTGGATGCAGCTACCGAAGTATGTGGTGTAAGTAAGAGAACGAATGAAAGGAAAAATAACACTTTATGGTGGGATGATGAGGTACGGATGGAAGTAGAAGCAAAGAAGTGAGCATGGCTAGATTTACTAGCAACCAAGGCTAGTTATTCTAGCGATATGAATCATGATATTGAAAGAAAAAAGGCAGTCTTTACACATTTAAATAAGAGAGTAAAAGAAGTAGATGAAAGGAAAAAAGCAAGAAAGAATGGATAAGAATGATAGAAGAATATCGGATAACTTTCAGGCAAATATTAAAATGTTCTAGAAACTCGTAAGAACTGCCAGGGGACATTCAAAACAGCCTAGAATGAATGCTACATGAGACCAGAATGGCTGTATTTTGCATGACAGAGTGTCGAGTTTAAGGAGATGGAAGGAATACTTTGAAAGCGTGTTTATGAGTGATGAGACTTTTGAATTAAATGAAATAGAAATTCCGAAAGAAGAGCAAAGAGATAGAGAGATAAGTATAGATGAAATAATGAAAGCAATGAAAAGAATGAAAGCAGGTAAGGCAGCTGGATATGATAGAGTATCACTCGAAATGCTAAGGGCTGGAGAGGGAGTGGTGGCAGACCTGCTGTACACCTTGTTTAATTTGTGTTGAGAACTTAAGCCGGTACCGGGAGACTGGTGAACCGGACCGAACCGGGAAACAAAGCCGTGATAGTCCCACTATATAAAGGAAAAGGATCACAGCAGGACTGTAAAAACTACCGTGGTATCAGTCTTGTTAGCATTGTGGGAAAACTGCATTTATTTATTTGATATATTTGCTTAAAACATGGACAGATAAAGATAGTTTAGTTTTTAAAGCAAGACATGTTTTGCTATGTGATTGTAAATAGCATGAAAATTTACATAAATAACACATACAAATGAATTTTTTCTAATCAAAACACAGAACAATTAGACTAAAACAATTAAAATCATAAATAAATAAAGATAGTTAATTCATTAAAAAATATTAATTACATTTAAAAATAGGTCTCTGATGTCATAAAATTGATTTTCATTGAGATAAGTCAATAATTTTTTTCTAAATAAATTATTAGTATGTGATTTGATGTCATTTGGTATTTTATTATAAATTCGAATAAACATGGTTAAACAGCTTTTACTATATTTGTTTGATCGCGGTACATCATCTAATACAAGTCTATTTGCATTTCTTTTTAGTCTTATGGTCATATCATATGCCTTTGTAAACAGATTGTTATGTTTATGTACGAAATTACAAACTTCGTAGATATAGAGAGAATATAAATATCGGCTTGCAGGACTTATCCGGTGCGATTCCACCAATAGCTCTAATGCATTTCTTTTGTGCAGTAAATAATCTTTGTTTATCTGTACCATTGCCCCATATTACGACACCATAACGTAGTAAAGATTCTATATAAGCGTGATACGTTACGACAGCAGTTTTTTTGTCTGTAAATGTTTTACTTTATTAAGTGCATAAGCAAATTGGTTAATTCTACTGCATAGGTGATGTATGTGACCTTTCCAGCTTAAATTTTGATCGATTATTACTCCTAGTTTGCGTTACTTCTTTTAATTTGTCGATGTTAAGATTAAAATTATATTTTGTGTGTTTTGATTTATTAAATTGAATATAAGTTGATTTATTAAGATTAATTTTTAAATTGTTTCTGTGTAACCATTTAATAATTTTATCAATTGTGTTTTTAATGTTAATTTCATGATTACGTATTGAATTATTTTGTTTCTTATCAGTGCTTACAATTATTGAAATATCGTCCGCGAATAAAATACATTTATGATTAGTGACTAGAGTTATATCATTTATGTATGCTAAGGTACTAATTGAAAGAGTTATGAAAGATATTGATGGAAAAATTTTGGATGTGCAAGCAGGATTTAGAAAAAGAATGGGATGTACGTATCAGGTCTTTTACATGCGCATGATCGCGGAGAAGGTTTTGGCCAAAAACCAAAAGGTTTTTTGTGCGTTCGTGGACTTGGAAAAGACTTATGACAGAGTGGACAGGGATGTGTTACGGCAAACACTGAACTCATTTGGGTTGAGCGCTGGGTTAATACAGGCATTGAAGTCTCTGTATAGGGACTCCAGTGCTTGTGTCAGGATCAACGGGGCCTAATAGGACTGGTTTGGCATCCATAAAGGGGTCAGACAGGGATGTGTGGCTTCCCCGTGGCTGTTTAACCTATATATGGACAGTTGTTTGGAATATTTGAAAGTTAAAGAATGCGGGTTCTGAATGGGTGAGTTAACCGTCAAATGTCTTTTGTACGCCGATGATCAAGTCATACTCGCGTCGTCGGCGGCCGAGTTGCAAATGATGGTTACATTAATGAGCAGTTCATTAAAAGAAAGGGGAATGAAAGTGAACGCAAGTAAGACGAAAGCAATGGTTTTTGAAAGAGAAGAAAGTTAAACGATGTATGAAATAAGAATAGAAGGAGAATTGGTCGAGCAAGTAGATGAGTTTGTTTATTTGGGATGTGTATTTAGCAGGGATGTTAGATATGATAAGGATATAGAACGACAAGTGAACGCAGGAAATAAAGTAAATGGGGCTCTACACTCTGTTGCGGAAAGTCAGAATGTGTCCAAAAAGGCACGTATGGCAATTCACAATGCTGTGTTAGTCCCTACTTTAATGTATGGTAGTGAAAGTTGGTTGTGGCAGAAGAAGCATGAGAGTAGAATAAATGCAGTAGAAATGCGGTCATTAAGGGAAAGTCAGAATGTGTCCAAAAAGGCACGTATGGCAATTCACAATGCTGTGTTAGTCCCTACTTCAATGTATGGTAGTGAAAGTTGGTTGTGGCAGAAGAAGCATGAGAGTAGAATAAATGCAGTAGAAATGCGGTCATTAAGGAGTATGTTAGGGTTGAATCGGAATGACAGAGTGAGAAATTGTGTGATAAGAGAAGAGTGTGGTTTGCAAGATGATGTTGTGACCAGGATTAAGAAAGGAATGCTTCAGTGGTTTGGTCATGTAGAAAGAATGAATGAGGAAAGAGTGATAAAGCAAATTTATGTGGCAGAGGTGAACGGCAGAGTCGGGAAGGGACGCCCTAGGCGAAAATTTATCGACCAAATTTGCGATATATTGAAAATGGGCCAAATTAAGAGTACCCTTAATCGACGAGCGTGTATGCGTAGGTATATGGATGAAGAGGAGGCGAGAGAGGTGTATCAGGATCGTGCCAAATGGAAGTCCATAGTCTCTGCCTACCCCTCTGGGAGTATTTATATAAAACAAAAAAAAAAACGACTTACATAACAGTTTCAGATTCGAAAAAGTTTTTGATTGATTGCTGGAAAAAGTATTAATAAAAATAAATATTGGTGTGCTTGTGTGTATGATTAAGACTTTCGATCATCCAATTTGATATTGAAAGACGTATAATAACTTTTTTGAATTATGGTCGTATATTAAGTATAATGCACACCAAGTACAACATTTTTTTTTATTTAGTAAGTAATTTTGCACCTTCAAAGTATTTAGTTTACTTTAATAAGGTCCCCAGTTTCATTTTTGCCCCAGGGCCATTTTTGATATTTAGATAGAAAACATTGAGTGTAACAGTGATTAAGGACAGCACAGTGATTAAAAATATTTTTTACATAATTTAAATTATTCACGTAACGTATGGACACGGTTGCTGTTATCTGATTATATTTATGTAAATGACGACTGTGATCATCTCATGTAATTATATCAGAATATATAAAACAATTATAAAGTGATTACCACAGAAAATGTTGTCTATTCTTTTGTTATATACCACAAACCTACAAGTACATTTTAAAATTTATAGTCCATTTTTTAAAATGTATGGCTCTATAACGATATTGAAAGTGTGTCTTGCAATTTTGCTATTTTCTGAAGCGACTTCTGTAGATTTAAATTTAAACAAAAATTGGGACAATTATGTGAGTAATGCAAAAAATTTGTTGGTTAAATAGTGTAATTTTTTTTTTAAATTTTAAATATATGTACTTAATGTATTTTGTTCTTAAAACCAGCATTTTAAATAGCAAAGTTTGTCCAAAACATACATTAGGTATCTACTTGAAAAAATTGGCGTCACAAACCATGCTACAACCATCTCGGGTTTTTTAAAAATAGAATAAGGGTGGAAAACGAGCGTACAGTCCACCTGGATGGTACGTGGATGTTGTGACCCACAGATGTCCACATTTATATTCGATTAAAAATCAAAATGCAGATGCGTTGTCACCTCTAAGGACTAAGACGGAATGCCTTGTTTCCAGAAAATAGGGTATCCGGTTCACCACACGAAACACAGTAGCATTAAGTTGCTATTTTACGCTGGTATTCTTTGAGAGCGTATTCCGTGGTTCCCCGAACAAGGCGACCCATTCGTGTTGCAACCTTAAAATAGCTGCAGCATGGCTTTTGCTTTACCTCCTATAAAATATCATGAAAATATGCTTGTGTATAACGAAAGTAAATATTCAGACCGGCGACGGGGTGCAACGGTAAAACTGCGAAATGTTTGATTATATGACAGTAAACTGTTTAAGTAATGATAATAAGAAGAAAGATAGGACATAGGATATTTTAAATATTACTTTTATCATAAATTATGTAGTGTAATTAGTAGTATTATCCTTAACGATCACATCCTTAACACACTTATCATCATCGTAACAGTAAATCACAAGTCCACTGCTGAACATAGGCCTCCCCCAAAGAACGCCACAAAGCACTGTCTTGAGCCATCTGCATCCATGAACTTCTTGTATCACTTACCAGGTCGTTTTTTTTACAGGGTCCTTATGATTTAGAGTGGAGTCGCTACGAAATCTGTAGTGGCCCAAAAGTAAAGAATCTTACTTCCTACTCTACAAATCTTGTATATGATGGTGACAATTATATTTCTAATACGAATAGATGAGGTAAGTGTGGAAATTAAATGTAATCATTATACAGGGTTGTTTTTCAAAGCGTAGCCAAATTTTAAACTTAAGTTCAAATATATAAATAATGATATACCGTTATTGCAGTTTTTGAAAATTTGAGTAAATAAGGCTTCTACTTCAATTTGAAATTATGAATTTGAATTTGAAAATTGAATGTGATTTATGGGCAACAACGTTTTTGCCTACCGATCGCACCATAAAAAACACAGCAGCATTAGTTGCTATTTTACGCTGTTATTCTGTGAGAGCGTTTTTTTTCCCAGTCGAGGCAACCCATTCGTGCTACAACCATAATTTTTTTTAATAGAATAAGGGTGACAAACGAGCACACAGTCCACCTGATGGTAAGTGGTTGCTGTGGCACATAGACATCTACATCTATCTTCGTTTGCGAATTTAAATGCAGATGCGTTGTCAGCCCTGAGGACTAAGATGGAATGCCTCTTTTCCAGTAAAAAGGGTCTCCGGTTCTCTACACTAACCATACGAAACACAGCAGCATTAAGCTGCTATTTTACGCTGGTATTCTGTGAGAGCGTGGTCCTTCCTCGGTCGAGCCGACCCATTCGTGCTAAAACTATACTATTAATATGGCTGCAGCGTGGCTCTGCCACGTTTAAGTTCTAATAAACCTATTCCACCAGTTAACATTTTTAATGTGGTAGAATAGACATCTCATAGATACGAATAGATCTCGTAGAATAAGTTAACAAATTTATTGCATTTGTAAAATTGCTTGAGCAAAATTTCACGAACATTTTGATTTCGAAATAATCGTTGTTAATATTGATAGTGATATATTTAAACGAGTGCAAGCTTGTATATGCTATGTGAGTGCTTTCTATTAAATTATTTAAGAAAGAAACTTTTTATGATATTTAAAATTTAGCATATAAGTAAAAGGCACAAAAAATTATTTAATAAACAATAATCTTTATTACCTCCATCCTCGACTGCTCGTACTATTTGTACGCCGATGACCTTCAGCTTTATGTGCAAGCCGAAATTGGGGATATCCATAATGGGATCAAAAAACTTAACGACAACTTATCAGCTATCAAAGATTGGTCTAATTGTTATGGAGTTTTGGTCAATCTTTTGAAATGCCAAGCTATACTGGTGGGTAGCTCAAGGATGCTGGCAAAGATTAATTTTGCATATGTACTTCCTATTTATCATGATAGTGTTATAATTCCGTTCAGTAATTCTGTTAAAAATCATGGCCTACACATCGACTGCACGTTGAAATGGAGGACCCAGATTTCAGAAATGAATCGTAAAGTCATTGCCACGTTATGCTCTCTGTATCGTTTAAAACATTTTCTTCCCACAAAATCTAAGATCATGCTTATTCAATCGCTCATATTACCCATAATTGATTATGCAAATGTGTTACCCAGATCTGTCCTAAGATCTTCTGAACAAGCTGGAACGCCTTTTCAATAACTGTATGAGATTTATTTTCGGGCTTCGTAAGTATGACCATATTTCGCAATATGGTCATATTTCCCATCTTCCCCTTCTTATCTTAAGCAACAGAAACAGAAACTTTTTTATTCAATATAGATTATAAATAATACTTATTGAAAGTCACTCTTTTGAAAAAAACCTCTGTCCTGTGAAGAACCAGCAAAGAGCAAAGAGTAAATTTCACTATCTCTCCTCATCCCATGATAGGGTCCTACGTTCTTCTTCTAACAACAAAATCTGTATTCCTGTTCACTTCACCGACTTCTATGGTACATCCTTCTCACAGGTTCAAGCTACACGCCTTTGAAACTCCTTGCCCGATCAAATCAGAAAAGCACCCAATAAGTACGCTTTTAAAAAATTGGTCCGTAATCATCTATTGAAGACAACGCATTTTACATGATTCATCAATTTAATATGTATTGCTAAACAGACGCATATATTCATAGTTATTTATATGTACTAATTATATATATATATATATATATTTGTATGTATATGCATGTATTTATATATTTGTATATATGTATGTTTAGGTCATATATCTATAGTTTATATATTAGTAAATTGTATGTATTATGTAGTTAATTATCATTTTGTGTAGTGTTATTTTATTCTATATTGCCAGACCTACGTCATATTCTCACCACTTCATGGGTTGACTGGTAGAGAATGCTTCAAGGCTTAAGTCCGCCCTTTGTATTTTTTTGTTTTAAGGAATGCAATAAAGAATAAATAAATAAATAAATAAAATAAATAAATAATTCAAAAACAAATAATATAAAAATAAAATATTTAAAGTAGTTTGTAAAAAATATTTTATCATACGTAGGTATGTAAGGTAGTAAATCAAAATGACTTCATTATGACGACCAGACGACAACTGTTCAGTGATGTCTCAGTGATTGCGAGAGTGAAAACTGGTAGCGATCACCGAATGGTTAGAGGCACACTGAACCTAAACGTTAAGTTGGAGAGGTCTCGTCTAAAATAGTCAACGCTTCATCCCCCTCGTGTTCTAATCCAAAGTCCCGAAACCTTTCAGCTCGAGTTACAAGACGGTTTTCAGTGCATAGAAGACTGCAATGAAGTGGACGATATAAACGATAAGCTCGTGGAAACTGTCCATACGGTCGGAGCTAAGTTCTGCAAGAGCCACCGCAGATGAACGCAAAAACTCTCCGATCACACTCTTAATCTCATGGCTGTTAGACGGAAATGAAGTCTTCAACAGGTTTGACAGAATACAGGCAACTGAATAGACAGATCTCCAAATGCATGCGGCAGGACTTACGCAACTACAATACAGCTTGTATTGAAGAAGCGATTGAGCGGAACCAGGGCTCCAAAGTCTTTGCCAGAGATCTGTCTGCCAGAAAGAGCCAACTGTCAAACCTGAAGACCGATTGTGGTAGCATCGTTTCCGGGACACCTGAGATTTTGAGTGAGATTGAGAGGTTCTATGGGCAGCTGTACACGTCATCGTTAGAGCCACACGAAAGTGTGGGTAACGATCCAAGAGCAAGTCTTATCCGACACTATTCCGATGATATCCCGGACGTCAGTCTGAGCGAGATTAGAATGGCTCTCCAGAACCTTAAAAACGGCAAGGCCCCAGGCGAGGATGGAATTACAGCGGAGCTTCTGAAAGCGGGTGGAAAACCGGTACTTGAAGTCCTTCAGAAGCTCTTTAATTACGTTCTCCATGGTGGCACTACTCCGGAGGCGTGGCGCAGAAGTGCGGTGGTCTTGTTTTTCAAGAAAGGCGACAACGCTCTCTTGAAAAACTACAGACCGATTTCCCTTCTGAGCCGCGTCTACGTGCTGTTTTCGAGAGACATTACGAATCGTCTCGCACGCAGACTCGACGACTTCCATCCTCCCGAACAAGCCGGTTACCGAAGAGGCTTTAGTGCCATCGTCCACATACACACCCTTCGGCAAATTTTACAGAAGACAGCAGAGTACAATCTGCCACTTTGCCTTGCGTATGTGGACTATGAGAAAGCCTTTGATTCCGTCAAAATTTGGGCGGTGCTGCAGTGCCTTCAGCGGTGCCAAATTGACTGTCGGTATATCGAAGTGCTGAAGTGTTTGTACAGTAGGGCTACGATGGCTATCGGAGTACAGAACCAGAGTACGAAACCTATCCATCTGCAGAGAGGTGTAAGACATGGTGACGTTATATCCCCGAAACTCTTCACCGCTGCATTGGAAGACGTTTTCAAGCTACTGGACTGGAAAGGATACGGCATTAATATCAATGTCGAGTACATCACTCACCTTCAATTTACCGACGATATAGTCCTTATGGCAGAATTGCTGAAGGACCTAGGCACTATGCTCAATGACCTCAATAGTGTCTCCCAACGGATAGGTCTTAAGATGAACATAGACAAAACAAAGATCATGTTTAATGTCCATGTCACACCTATGCCGGTAGTTGTTGGGAGCACTAAGCTCGAAGTTGTTGACGAGTATGTTTACCTGGGACAAATAGTCCGACTAGGTAAGTCCAATTTCGACCGAGAGGTCAATCGACGGATTTAACTCAGCTGGGCAGCGTTCGGGAAATTACGACACATCTTCTCGTCAGGTATACCTCGAAACCTGAAAACTAGATCGTACAACCAGTGCCTGTTGCCAGTGATGACTTATGCATCTGAGACGTGGTCCTTCACTGCTGGCCGTATGAGGACACTCGAGGTTGCTCAGCGAGCTATGGAGACGGCTATGCTCGGAGTTTCTCTGCGTGATAAACTTAGAAATGAAAATATCCGCAGTAGAACCAGAGTAACCGACATAGCCCAACGGATTAGTAAGCTGAAGTGGCAATGGGCTGGCCATATAGCTCAAAGAACCGACAGCCGATGGGGAAAAGGGTTCTCGAGTGGCAGCCTCGTACCGGTAGGCAAAGTGTAGTCGACCTCCCACTAGATGGAGTGACAACCTGGTAAGACATGCAGGAAGTCGATGGATGTAGGTGGCTCAGGACCGTACTTTGTGGCATTCCTTGGGGGAGGCCTATGTTCAGCAGTGGACTTGTGAAGGGCTGTAATGATGATGATGATGAGGTATGTAATAAAAAGCTGATAAACGTTTTTTTATTTAATATTATCCAGTGTCAACCTTAACAAAATAGGTAAAAATTATGAACGCTGTTTAGAAGCTTTGCCTCAGGTCAGTTTATTTACTCATATGGCATAACTCAGTATTATTGTCGTCCTAAGATTAAAGTAAGGGAAAATATAAGGTAGATCTTGTGTCTTTTCACATGTGTTGAAAAATAACTGTGTGATGTGACATCTTCTGACAGATGACAGTTTTTCGATCGAAGCGTAAGCACAGAATAAATAATAGTACGTGGAAGTTTAAAAAAATCTGAAGCTCTCAAATGCTTAGACAATTTAGTCACAAGTACGTATGGTGCTGCATAAAGGTTATTAAATTTGTGTTATATTATAACGAATTTAGCAGTTACAAATGCATACGAGGAATCGTAAAATTAATAATAAAAAGCCTGCCTATTTCTTCACAGCCGCCTTATTTTTCTTGCCGTAGTAGTCACAATTATAATATATTGTTAACTTTTTTTTGTCACAGATGAAAATAACTGTTTACACTGTAAAGGATAACCGTACTAGATTGTTATGGAGCTACAGACTGAATAATCCGTGTCAACATTACGCTGTTGCCAGTTTTATTGAAAAATATTGGAACGCTAAAAATTGTGTTGTAAAACAGGTATAGACATATTATAAAAATTATAGAAAGGCGGAAAAATATAAGTATTTAAGCAATTCACCTTTTTTTAATATTTTATTTTAAATTTGAATCCTAAACGCGTGGGTCGTACGTAGGTTTTGTTTTGTGCGATATATTATGTGGCTCATGTAAGCTATCCTACAATACTCAGGAAAAAAAAAACAGAAATTACCCTCCTCACAGAGCCTCTTTTTGATAAAAAATTGTACAAGTCACCAAGTTTAAAGGACAGACGACTACCTAAATTAAAGGATACCGTTCTCGTAAATTTTCATATCTACAGTCGATTAACTAACGACGCACTGTTAAAATGTGATGTTGCCAGCCACAGAATTTGTATTCAGTTGTAAGAACAGTTTAAATAAACACCTAGAACCCGATATTGATTGTATCGTCATGAATAAATTCTGTCATTTCTGTAGCAATAAATATCTTTAAATACATTGATTATATCATGTATGTTTTCAGTTTGCCCCCTTATTTGTTTTTTAAGGATAAATTTTTGATATTTCTAGGGAAACTACTACTCAATGGTAAATTTTACGGAACTCTCATATAAGTTTTTTGGATCCTCATTCTTTTACGGTGAATACAAGATGAAAGCTGTAATATTATCAAAAAAGGGGAACATCGTGTGCCTTATTATGAATTCCATTTTTAATAAGAAGAAAGCTCCATAAAAGGAGAACTAAGGTTTTTTGACGTACTGTTTTATTATTATAACAATGTTACAAGTTGAAAAATGATTGTGTCTGTGATTTTGCTGATGTATAAAATATTTGTCGTTTCATTGGAAATTGTAGTTTTTGTTGCTGCTTTGTAAAAATAATCTCTAATGTACGGAATTTGTAATTTAAAGCATTCATTCAAATATTGTACATGTCCACACTCTTACCCCTTCATATTAACAATCCGGTTTGACTGACCCGTGAAGGACTGCTGCTATCTTACAGTGGAAAGGATATGACTAATGGATGCCATACACGATTCAGTTTACCGTCAAGTTTGCAGCGCACTTAAAACGGCGTCCGGTAAAAATTGTCCGGTAAAAAAATTGATTTAGATTCTGCGAACTTGATTGAGATTGCAGCGTCATGTAAAATTGAACGTGTGTATCGGTCAAGTATGCATGACGTTAGTCGGAGCAATAAGCCTAGGATGGCTGACGCGTCGTCGTCCGTCACTGGTGACGCCATGGTTTCAACTGGTGCAGCATCATGCGAACTAGACAGCGAACTTGAACGTGAAATGTCTATATGGATGCACTGCAAACTGGACGCCGCTTCAAACGCGCTGCAAGCTTGACGGTAAACTGGATCGTGTATGACATCCATTAAACGTCAGGCTTGGCAGACGGATTGACGATCGCATTAAGTACCAGATGCCTCGCAACATTAACGCTGTTGCCCTACGCCGGTCTGTGTATTTTACGTCTGGCGTAAGCGCGTAAGATTTTGCAGGCATTTCTTATTTATCTTATTTACAACATCCACAGGATGAAATGGGTTTGAATGATGGATTATCTTACGCTGCCATCGCACCTTACTACTTATTTCCTTAACATTATAAATGTGAAAGTGTATCTGTATGTCTGTTACTTAAGCCTAAACCGCTGAAACGTTTTTTATCTTCTTTAGATAATGATAACTAGTGTATGTATAATGTTTTATATATTTATTAGTAATTTGCACTCTATTACACTACTAATTAGCAAATAGGATTTACATATACAAAATCTATAGAAATAAATAAAATTGAAGTCTGGATTTTTTATAGAATAAGGGTAACAAACGAGCTCACAGTCCTCCTGATGGTAAGTGGTTGCTGTGGCCCATAGACATCTACATCTATCATCGTTTGCGAATTTAAATGCAGATGCGTTGTCAGCCGTGAGGACTAAGATAGAATGCCTCTTTTCCAGTAAAAAGGTTCTCTACACTCACCATACGAAACACAGCAGCATTAAGCTGCTATTTTACGCTGGTATTCTGTGAGAGCGTGGTCCTTCCCCGGTCGAGCCGACCCATTCCTGCTACAATCATAATATAGCTGCAGCGTGTCTCTACCTCGTATGAACTTATAACAAGGAAACAACTTTTAGTTACAAAAATTTTAGTTATAAAAGTGATAATTATATTTTTACAAAAAAAATATGAAATAAAAAACCCAAGTACATAACCGCTTTAGATTCGAAAAAAATTTGGTGGAAAAAGTATTAATAAAAAAAATTGGTGTACTTGATGTGCACGATTAAGACTTTCGATCATCCAACTTGACATTGAAAGACGTTTTTTATAACTTTTTTAAATTATGCTCGTACTATAAAGTATAAGGAATAAAAGAAACAGTACAAGATAAAGTAGACTCTATTTTTTCTATTCGTCAGCATATAGTATATTTGGTAAAAGACAAGAAGTTATGATGTAGGATATAGATGTAAATGTCTATAGGCTACTGTATCCACTTACCATCAGGTGGACTGTGTGCTCGTTTGTCACCCTTATTCTATAAAAAAGACGTATTGCTAGCGAGTTCATTACCCTTTTTCAGTTCATTTCGACACAATAAAAAGAAATTTTACCGTGTAGTGGCGGTGTAAGTATATCCACTACCCCATATCGTCCCGTGGGTGTCGTAAGATAAGGAAACAAAATAGGAGATGAGCAGCAGCGTCTTCCTTATAATATCTAAAATTAAAAAACTGCGGTCGTCAACCCGCCTGACAAGCGTCACAACTCTGACAAATACTTCCTCTTCCTCTATAAGGCAATCTATGAAGGGGGACTTTGTACATCAAGGTCTTTTAATAGGCTGTTATGAATGAAAACATTCCAATAAATGAATCCTTGTTTTAACCAAGACATTCTTTATTTATTGTTATTATGTTAGTGTTATTTATTGTCGTGTACAAATTGACGCAAACTAGGCTGGCAAACAATTCGGCACAGACTGCGTGTCAAACGACGGCTTTGCGTTTATTTAATACAGCTCAATAAACGATCGAAGAAAATCTATCATTCTAATATAACATGAAATATGAGAATAAAAAATATACTACTCAATAAAATTACGATTTCTATTTACCGTTACAGCCTATTAAAGTCCAATGCTAAACATAGGCCTTCCCCATAGATTGCCTCACTGGGGGGACATTCACCATAGTTGCCTCGCTTGGCAAGCGGGTTGGCAACCGCAGTTTATTTTTATTTTTAGTCGTTATCAGGAAGACGCTGCTGCCCATCCCCTGATTTTTTTCCTTCCGTCATCTCATACGAAACCCACGGGACGGTATGGGGTAGTGGATATTTTATGGAAAGCCTTCAATTCAGTTTTATAAAAAAAGAAATGGTACATATAACCGCGCTTAGCAACAGCCGATTCGTGTGCAAGCATACATGCACAATATATAACACTGAATTTTCTAGTGTCTTTTGTTTTCAGTTTAAGTTCTTTAGTGGGCCCCACCACTACTAATTTTTTTTAAATACCAGGTAATGCTGCTGTATTTCATATGGTGAGTGTAAAGAACCAGATACCCTTTTAACTGGAAACGAGGCATTCCATCTTAGTCCTCAGGGGTTATAACGCATCTGCATTTTGATTATTAATCGAGGATATATGTGCCGCAATATCTATGGGCTACAACATCCACTTACCATCAGGTAGACTGTCTGCTAGTTTGTCACCCTTATTCTATATAAAAACATCCTTATTATTTATACTAATTAAAAAGCTAATTGAGGTATTTACTAATCATATAAATATTGATTTCATAATTATGATACGTTTTTTATTGTGAAAATGTAAGATAAATTTTTCTTTGTAATATTATGTTTGTACTGCATCATTTTATGCTGTTTACTGCTCAAACTTAAACATTTAGTAATAATAAAAATTAAATTCAAAGTTATGACTTAAGAATTGTTCTTAATAGGTCTTAATAAAAACGATAGAGATAAACTTGGTCTTATACTCTAGATTGCTTTCATTAAGCGTTTCAATAAATACAGAAGAGAATATAGAAGAGAAAATATAGAGGCCATGTTTATGGATTTTATCGCTTTTAATTTACTTATTTTAATTGCCCGACGTTTCGGGTGCTTTCAGTTACCCATGGTTAGGAGGGGACTGAGATGTTTGACGTACCGATGTCATAGTTAGCCCGGCTACCTTCAGTTTTTGAATATTAATATTTGGTTCATTGAGAATGAGCTTACAGTATCTTAAAGTCTTGCAGTGGTATGCTTGGGTTTAGATTTAATTTTGCTTATTATAGGATCCCAAGCAGATGGCAGCACCATCCATCTTCTCTATTGGAATTAGTGTGTTTTTTTTTTAAATTTCAATAGCCTCGCATGTCATCCTCGGTAGGAATCGGTGTCCTTTTGCGAGGATTTGTGGTCTATCAAATCGAATGGGTAATGGCGGGGACGATCTTGAACATATTCACAGACTGCAGACTTCCCAGAACGTCGGTGCTTCACGTCAGCTATATTATATTCTTTCTCGCTGGTGTTAATAGATCTTTTTGTTTTCACAAGTCAATTAATCGTACATTCGAATGTTTTATATAATGTTTATCAGTTTAAAAAGTCAACGATGTTTAGAAGAGAATTAAATTATAATCGAAGTAAGTGCTAAATATAGGCCAGTTCCATCTACAAAACACAGTCCTAAGCCGAGGTCGATTTTCAGCATGTCTTAGGCTGAGATCTATAGACCGTACTTTGACTTTGCTGACACTTTACTTTCGAGCTAAGACAATGTAGTTATTTATAGAGCTAACTTTGCGGTCGTGCTGAGTGCGCGCTTAGCAAAGCCTAAGTCAACGAAATCGACGACTTACGTAAAACTCAGGATATTATCCAAAACCACTGTATTAATTTTAAATTGTTGTTTTTATGTTACCTACTCTAATTATTTATAACAATAAATAGGTAGTTTTAGGCCGTCTTCTTATTTTAAATAGCATTAATCCATTTTCTTTTAATGTAATTTCAAACTTACTTTCTGATTTTCACTCTTGTCATCCGTTCCCGATCTTATACGCTCGATTTCTATTTATGTAATAATAACTTATTTATGAAATACAATTTGGACTGTTTTCGATTTTTAAATATATCTTTTTTAAATTTTATACAGTAAAAAATAATGTGTGAAATGAAGCATTCATTAATTTTTTGACCGACTGGGCCTTAGCATAAGCTTAGCTTAATCTTAGCCCGATACAACTATAAATTCGGAATCAAAGATTATGCTAAGCATATACTCAGCTAAGTTTTTCGTAAGTAAAGTCTGAGCAAAGTCAAAGTAAAGTCTATAGATCTCAGCCTTACTCTGTTTAGTGAGGGGGAGGGGGCATCCTACACTTCGCTTACCGATACGAGGCAGCCGCTCAACAATCTTCTCTCTGCAGTGGGTTTTCGTTTCTTAGGGCGATGTGGCCGGCCCATTGCTACTTGAGATAACTGAACTCAAAGAAACTAATCATAAATTTATGTTTTTAAATATATTGTCATTAAAACTTTCTTATTTTGATTTTTTGGCTCGGGAAGATAGTTGTTAATGTGCGGACTTATTGCTGACTCATTGCTATCAATCTTCTATTAAGAACTTGATAGGTACTTTCGTATTTTTGAGAAAGTTCATAGAAGAATCAAATTTAAAAATTATCAAACTTTACTATACTTTGTTTATTATTGCACGCCTCATAACGCAAAGCGTTATTAGGTAGTACTCTACTTTCGACACGTCAAGGTCAAGCAATTTTGTGTTCTCAAATGTCTCTATCATAACCATATTGCACTTATACGATAATATGAGTAGCCATATATCAAGAAAACACTCTAATTAATCTATCTTATATTTTCTAACAAACCATTATATATTGCTACTTTGAAAAAAACGGTTTGAAAAATTTTACATCGGACCTGGTTTTTATTAGCTTCAGAATTACATCAACAGGTTCCCTATTTCATTTCAATTGCTTAATACGCGTAGTTTGTTAATACAATGATTTTCAACTTTTATAACCCCTCAAGTGTTACGCAATTTTATGTTTTAACGCGTCAAGTGTCAGGGGCCGTTCGGGAGATCGCGCGATACCGATAGGCGCTAATGTAAACAATGATATCTTTTTAATTTTGTATGCCAGCTATGTATAAAACTTAAACACATAGATTCGTTATAATATTTGACTCTACTTTATAAATATTAAATTCTATTTTTATAATATTATCAATCTCGGTATATATATGTATAGACGTAATTTTGCCGATTTCTTGTACATAAAGTGTAAGTATTATGAAATTAAGCCATTATATAAAAAGATATTTGTTTTATTTGCATAACAATACAACATTATATCAGAGATTAAAAATCACACTCCTTCAATACATTTTTTCACACAATAAACTTTTTAATATCTACCTCTTTTACGCGGAAATACAAAACCCGTTAAAATCATCGAAAATGTTCAATTCAAATACGTTTGAAAACGTTACATTACGGCCTTGTCTTTAATCTGTGATGTTCAAAGATTAAAACAGCGTTTTATCTTTGAACAACATAGATTAAAGACAAGGTGTATTTAATTGCCAAATGTCCACACGGGGTCGGCTGACACACGGGCATGCATGCGCTGTCAACTCGCCACAGGCGTCATGACTCTTGACGGGATAAGTTTTATATATATATATATATAAATAAATATAAATGAATACATGGTTGATACTAACCTTTGGGAATGAGGTGGTCACTTCAAAGCTATTTCTAAAATAAATTTTGTAATTAGTTTGTACAAGCATTCATATAAAATATACTTTAAAAAAGTCCCGCTGGATTTCTTGCTGGTTCTTCCTAGGACAAAGGTTTTTTTTTTCGAACCAGTGGTAAAGTAGAAAATGTCTTTCAATAAGAATTACACATGTGATCTATATTGAATTAAAAAAATATTCTATTCTATTCTATTCTATTGCTATTGAAGATTAAAAGGCGATTTCATATTTTTTAGCCCTTGATAGGCAAAGGACAAATGTACCATTTTATACTTTGTGTAATCGATTTATTTTGGTAAACATTATTAATTTTTTTTCCTGTAGGTGACATTATCTGTTAATATAATAATCTACTACTGTTTCAAAATGAGCTTCCTCCCTCCGAAGAAGAAACGGCGTAAGTTATAGGTATCCCAGTTTTTACCATTTTTTAAAGCCAATGACGTTATATTCTTAATCAAGGTTTTTTAATAGGATGATGATGACAAGCGAGCACACAATCCATCTGATGGTATGTGGATGCTGCAGCCACAGACATCTACATCTATCCTCGTTTGCGAATCAAAATGCAGATGCGTTGTCACCCGTGAGGACTAAGATGGAATGCCTCTTTTCAGTAAAAGGGTCTCCGGTTCTCTACACTCACCATACGAAACATAGCAGTGTTAAGCTGCTATTTTACATTAAAATAAATAAAGGTAGAAATGTGTTGCAAACTCAAGCAGACTAATACACGAAAGAAGCATCTGTTCACAAGCATGACTCATGTGGCAGCCACCGACCTCATCAACCAATTTAAAGGGAAGTGGACGACCCGCCACATGACGCCGTTGGTATTTTTTTAATAAAATAATTTGAAAGGTTGGCAATGCACTCGCAACTCCTCTGGTTGTTCATAGTCTTATGAGCCGTTTGACCGTGCCTCCTCATCTATTAAAAAAAACTAAGTGTGAAATTTTTAGTTAATACGTTTATTATATTAAATTTAACATTACAACTCTAAACCATCTGAAAAACACCAATGAGTTGGCTCGAAGGCTCATCTTCATTTATCATTTGTAATTGATGCCCTCGACAGGGACGTGACCTCGTGCACGAGATTAGAATAAATGCTTGTCATGTATTCTAATGTGGAAAAGAGATACGTTCCCATTTAAGTAATTTCAGTAGGTTAAAAGTGTTGTACGAAAAGTTATTAATATTCTAAGAAAGTAAAGTATCGTAAGTGATGTATCCGAGCAACCTGACTCCGGAATGCAAAACAAGTTTTTTAAGGAACGTATGGAGAGATGGACTTGATAGGTACTTGAGTCCATATGTAGCTTGCATGCATAACTATTTAGTGTTAAGTAATTAATATTGTATTTGTATAACTAAAAATTAATTATTTATAATGAATTTTACTCATAAGTATATTTTTTGAGTTATGGCAGATGATTTAAAGTAAGAGCTAAAATAATTAAAGAATATTTAAGAAAAATTGGTCTTGAGCGTAGAAAAGGTAATATTTACGTTGTTAAGTGAAGCAAATAATTTGTACATTAAATGCTTATTTGCAAAATGAACTAAGCTGTGGTAATATTAGCGCTAGTGATAGTAAGTTGATAGTTGACTATTCACAGAAATTTCTTTCGTTGTATAAATATATTGTAAAATATTCTTCAAGTACGCCATCTGATTAGAAAGAAAGTGAACTTATAAGTAATTTAGGCCAAACTATACAAACCTTAAGCATGGATGAATTTGATTTAAAAGTCGCCCTGAGTTAATTACCAATAATGAATGACGAAGAATCAGTAACTAAACAATTAATAGATTTAGTAGAATATTACGAAACCACCCTTACTGTCGATTCTAAGCCCCAATTAATAAATTTTGTTTATAAAACCCGCTTATCGCAATCAGCTAAACTTAAGTTACAACCAAGCTATTCCAGTATTTCAGATTTAATTACTGATATGAAAAAAAGAGCTTTTGCGGAAAATATCCGCTACGGCCATCCAATCACGGTTGCTGTACTTCAAGCAGAATGAGCTGACCATTGAGGAATACGGTAAGTAAATTACTCATAGTTGATTTAACAATTTCACAAGCAGACAACGACCCGGAAACATAAGCAATCAAGCAATTTGCTGATGGGCTACGGAATCATAGAACCGGAACTGTAATTACACTCACAGAATACAGTGAGTGTAGAGAACCGGAGATCTTTTTACTGGATATGAGGCATTCTATCTTAGTCCTCAGGGGTAACAACACACCGGCATTTTGATTCTAAATTGAGGATAAATTTAGATGTCTATGGGCCACAGCACCTACATACCATCCTCATACCTAGTATCGAATGTGCTGATCAAGTAGTTTGGTTATCATTTTCTACCGACTTAAAAAGGAGACGGTACTCAATTCGAATGTATGTTTTTTTTCTTTTTTTTTTTAATGTGTGGTACCACATAACTTTTTTCTGGGTGAACCGATTTCGATGATTCTTTTCTTATTTGAAAGCTGGTACTTCTCGTGTAGTTCTGTATAAATTTGATCAAGTTTTGGTCAATAGTTTTTAAGTTATTCTTAATAATTTATATTGAAGTCGTTTGTACAAAATTTTTTATTTTAAATAATAGATAATCCAAATTAACACCGACTATTAAAAATTACTAGCCATTCTTTGGAAATAAAATGCTTCACTCGGCTGCTTATCTTTACATAAAGAAAATAATTTTATAGGAATCCACTGTCCTTAATGGTACATAAATCCCATTTATTGAATTGCTAGGGACACAAGTGCGAGGATGATTGTAAAGGGCTTATATTCTTGTTACTTAGCATGTATTGTGAGTGGATATTAAGTGCTCTTTAGGTAAATTGTCCTACGAATGAATAGATTGTAATAAATATAACACTCCAGATTTTTATAAGGGTTTTCTAGTGAAAATTATAAGTCAAGCTCAAAGCATTTTCCTTAACGTTATTTTTGGTTGATATTTAAATATGTGTATCAGTTTATTATTATTATTTTTTACTTTAATAATGACCAGACTAATGTAGTTTGTGGTGTCTTTACGATATTAATAAATACATATTAATGTCGTAAAGACACCACAAACTACATTAGAAAATTATAAAATCCTACAGATATATAAGTCAATGGACTATTATAAGATGATTCTGGTGGTGGGCCATAGTGGCTAGCAAAAATTGGAATATATATAAGAATGAAAGAAGATTTCCACTTTATTATGCCGTGTACGTATAAAGAGGTAACTTTTAATTACACACAGATGTAACACTCCATCCCCCATAAACGTAACATCGTGACATTTGATGTCTTTATCTCGAGAACAAAGTCTACTTCAATAAACCGTCCACTATCAAGAGATTAAAGGAGTAGAATTTTATTAAACTTAAAAATTAAATAAATAATACATACATACATAAATACTCAAGCCTGTCACCCAGAGGAGTAGGCAGAGACCACGGAATTCCATTTGGCACGATCCTAACACACCTGTCTCGCCTCCTTTACATCCAAATACCTACGCATATATGCTCGTCGGTTAAGGGTACTCTTAATTGGGTCCATTTTCAATATATCGCCAATTTGGTCGATAAACTTTCGCATAGGGCATCCCTTCCCGACTCTTCCTTTCACTTCCGAAACATATATTTGCTTTGTCACTCTTTCCTCATTCATACTTTCTAAATGACATAAAGATAATGATACAATCGATAGGACAGTAGGACGGGATTTAGCTAATTACTCACTTCGACAACAATTTCCAAATGACGGACATTTTAAAGATTATTACTAATTCATACAATTTAGATCTCAAGTCCATGAATTAGCACAAAACAAACATCTGAATAAATAATTGCCGAAATGATTGTGTAATTAACACCGGGGAGATGAAAACTCGTTAAAATAATTCTGGTGAGAAAATTTGAAGTTAATTACCATTCTCGTAATCACTTTAATGTTTTTAATCAAATGAGCGACGCACAACTTCACCGACATTTAAATACGGCGTCGTGATTAGGTAAAATATTGCAAGAGTTAACATTTTGTATAAATGCAGATGTTACTTTGGACATAAATTCCGATATTCAGAAATTACTCTTGTAATTTATGTGCAGTGGTATCCGTATAAAGCTTCTTTCGAAGCATAATTTTAAACCTTCACTGTAAAACACAAATAAAGGAAGATAGAAAGAAGAAAAGAAAATCCGTCGTGTTTTTCTACGCAGGCATTCGCGTATATGAACAAAACTGAAGCCAAGAGATATGGACGAATGGCTCTGATTGATCCTCAAAGAATTAAGAAAACCAAAATACACATAGAGGTATATAGAATAAAGATAAAAGTTTTCAAATAATGCACATTATTGACTAATAAAAAAATAATAGATTAAAGCACATTAATAAATTAAAAAAGTCGTAGTGTGCAAATGCTGTATAAAGAATACAGCGTTCAGCTATGTTTACCTAGTAAGATAAACTAAAGTAAAATAAGGAAGATAAACAAAAATATCTGATATTTTTCTTCAATCATAGACATATAATCAATTTCGATGGTTAGCGTTTATACCACCCAGGTAAATAAGGTGATCGTACCATATATATAATGTAACTCAGTGAAGAAATACATTATTAATATTTCGAGGACATGCAAAGTCCGTCCACTGGGGCAGCGCGACGGATTAAATCCATAACACTTTTGGAAATAAAGCTTTTACTCGTACGTATAACGCTTCTATAATTTATTTACAGCTTAGACCATTTTCATTTAACTTTAATAAAACACTTTTGCTGTTCAGCGGTCCTAGTCCTTCTTTAGACACATTACAACGGATTATACTGAAAATAAACTTTCATGGTTCCCTTATTTTAATTTCAGCTATTTTAAATTGTAAATTGAAAAAAAATATGACGAATAACTGCATAACGTTTCTTTAACCTCAAACACAGATTCAACGTTTGAATACTATCCTCATCAACATCATCATCAGCAACTACAAAAACGTCATCAACCTGTGTCCTATACTGAACATAGGCCTCTCTTAAGTTGCGCAACGGGAACTGTTTTTCGTATATTGTTAATTGCTTGGAACATACTATTGTAGTGTCTCACGTGTACGCCCAAATACAGAGACATTCAGCACTGAAAGTCTCTTATCCATTACAGACTATAAAAGTCCACTGCTGAACATAAGCCTTTCCAATAAATTGCCCCACAGAGGGGATTTAGCCTTAGTTGCCATGCTTGGTGGGCGAGTTGGAGACTACAGTTTTTTTTTAAATTAAATTGAGTTATTATCAGGGACACGCTGCTGCAAATTTTCCATTTTAGTTTCCTTTTTCGCCTTTTACAACACCCACGGGACGATATTCATCCATCATAGCCACATCCACAACCTTGAACTAGGCAATTTTCGATTTTTCTTAGGTAAAATTAGCTACAGATTAGTTAGCTGAAGTGACAATGAGCCGGTCGACAACTGATGGGTAAGATAATTCTTGAGTGACAGCCTTGTAACAGTAAGAGGAGTAAAGGGCTTGGTAAGAGATGCAGAAAGTTAATAGATCGGGGAAAAAGTTTCTTAGTATTTTTTATACAACTTCAAGACAATGCTTTTTAAAGTTTAATAACATTTAATTATAATATATGCGAGAATATAACATTTTGCTAATAACTTGTTGCCATCTTGTAGGTAGTGACATAATCCCGTTGCTGTAGAATATAGGGATTTTCGATCAAAAAAAATGCGACAAGTAGTTTTGACAGGCCTCTCTTAATGTTAACCTAACACTACCCAAAGAATTCTAAAGAGACCGAAACAGGTAAAAATCTGAAGGTACATGGTCAGTACTATATGATGGATGCATTAACACTTCCGAACCAAGCTCTCTCAATTTTATCCAAGTGGCCAAATATGTGTGTGGTCTTGCGTTATCATGATGAAAGACCACTCCTTTTATGTTGATAAATTCTGGCCGTTTTTTCTCAATTTCTTGCTTGAGTCTCATTAATTAATGGCAGTAGAGATCCAAATAGATGGTTTTTCCCGGCGGTAAAAGCTCATAATAAACGATGCACTTCCAATCCCAACATACACACCGAATCACCTTATTGCGTGTTAATCTGGGTTTCGCTACAGTCCGTGGAGCTTGACTACCCTTTGACCATGATCTTTTTGCACTTTCTTGTCGTCGGTAATCCATGTTCATCACCAGTGATCAAACTTTTCAAAAATGGTTCGGTTTTTCACGTTTTAATAGAGAATCGCAAATGAGTACACGATTCCTTAGTTTTCTTTCATTGAGCTCGTGTGGTAGCTAAATATCGAGCTTTTTTGTATAGCTAGACTTTTTCAAATGGATTAAAGCTGTTTTGTGAACAATCCTCAATTCTTCGGCTATGTCGTAACTACTAATATGCCGATCTTGCTCCACTTTTTCAAAAATGGCATCGCCTTTATCCATATGAGGGTGAACAGAGCGAGCTGCATCTTTGTCATCAGAATTCATGAACTGAAAACGTTTGAACTAACTTTGTGCTACTCTTACTGATACTGCATCAGGTCCATAAACGTCATAATTTTTTTTCGCGGCTTGAGTCACATTTTTCCAATTTTTGTAATAAAACTTCAGAATGTATCGAATTTCTTCGTTAGATTCACTCATTTTGGCGGAGAGGAAGCAATTGAAAAATGCCGAGGAAGTATTTTCTACTTTTTTTTCTTAATGTTCTATATATGTATTGATATTAAAACTAGCCAGATAAAAACAGAACAACCAAAGAGATTTTTCTTCAATTTTATACAAACAAAATACGAAAGAACTTTTTCCCCTATCTATTAAAGATAAAAATGGCTCAAGACTGTGGTTTGTGACATTCTTTAGTTTATAGGACTCCCATATGTTCAGCAAGGGACTTGTGATGGGCTGTGATGATGACGATGATAGTGATGATATTCACTAAAGTATAATTGCGCGGTTACATTAAAATTCTTTCACGCGATCGATCCCCATCAATTCACCGTCAATTAATGAGTGATGTGATCAAGAGCGCATTTGTAATTTGAGTCTTAATTGATGATAGATGGACATTTTGTTAGGCCACGGTATCCCCTTATTATACACGGGTAGGGTGTTTGCTTATCATACTTCGTTGCAAAAAAAAAAAAACTTTCCTCGTCCAGTCTTGACACTGGTCTCATATGAAGTGACAGTCACTTTGACTGGTTACTACAACAAGAGTTTTGAGGTTTCTACGTGGGAGAACCAAGCTGCTGTGTTATGGCTGCAGCATGATCGTCTTTACCGGTGAAGGACCATGTTCTCCCGGAATAGCCCACACAGTATTTGATTACTATCAGGTGGACTGTGTAATCGTTTGTTACTTACTTACACAGCTCGTGATAAATCAGCACTTAAAATTACATTTAACAATTTCGGTGCTGATGAGGATGGAAGCTAGGTTACTCGCGTACTGTGCAATTTACGATTAGTGTTTAATCATGAGCTACCACGGTTCACTTATATACTACCCTACAACCCTACTTACAATGGGAGAGACTCATTTTAATTAGCGGACTATTCCTGGTTGTTGAAAAATAAAAGAAGAACAGTATCATCATCACGGTATATAAAGATTAACATCAGGTTGCATATATTAATGTTAATTTATTTAAATTAACATATACTTATTCAGGTATCCGTCATGTAAATTAGTAAAAGGTCCAATACGACATTGTCACATAAATAAATTAGCATTACAAATTCCAGTTCAATTTAAGCCAGACCGTCTGTGTTTTGTGGTATTCCTTGGGGGAGGCCTATGTTCGGCAGTGGACTTGTATAATATGTAGAATATGTTGTAATGATGATGATGATGAGGATATCCGCAAATTTACAATGGCGATACTTTTTTATTTCGTTTTTATTTCTAATGTAGTAGTGACGGGTTTTGTAATCTATTTGTCGTTGGAAAAGTGAAGATCTAAAAACCATGCAATGCGAATCGGTCAACATTTCATGTGATAAGGAGCTTGTATATAATATATTGCAGATTTGCTTAGAGACATTGCGGGATATATCTCTCAGGATTTATGTTCCCATCGATTGGAAATAGTGACAGTGCCTCCATTAATATACAAGTGGATTTTTGTGAGATTATTACCTCATTTTGTCGGATAAAATGGGCAAAACAACTTACCTCTATAGATTAGTTTGAATACTGTGTGCAAAAACACAAATAGATAGTTGATTTGGTTCTGTTGTTAAAGTTGTTACAATTAATTAGCTAAGATTCACGTGAAAAAGGGACAACTATGAGAAAATTCAATAATTTTATGGCATCCAATTGATGGCGGTAAACTATCTCGGTAAGGCCAGATGTAAAATACGCAGGCCAGCGACGAGCAGCAACGTCAAAGGTGCGAGACGTCTGTGAGAGCGATAGTGAATCCGCCAATCAAGCTTGACGACTACAACAGGAAAGGCCCATTTCCAGTAGTGAACTTTTACGGGTTGTTGTTGCTGTTGTAGTTGATGATGATTATGACGATGATGATGATGATAATTACAATACAAGTCACTTGTATTACTTTCTTTTGACGATGTTCAGAATTTGTCTCGGAAACTGAAATCCACTAAAAGGATTATCTTTGCCACAGGGTTTTAATATTGTTTTATTGTATGCTTATTACGACGATTCATTTACTAGTATTTATGTATTCAGTAATTATGTAACTCAGCAAAAACCATTAATCAAATTCAAATAGGGTTCCATTTTGTAATGTAATTGACGAATATAATTTTGATGTGGTATAGTCAGAAGACTAACGGTATTTAAAAAAAATCTTTTGCTTTTGCTGTATCCGCTTCTAACCATAGCCGCTGGTGATAAGAGGGCTGGTTCTTTTCTCTCTGAAATTTTAAGCGTAGCCATTCAACGAGGAAACGCAGCGAGCGTTCTTGGTACTATACCGTGGGGAGTGGGACTGTATGATAATTGAAGTTTTTAGTTTTAGTATTTTTAGTTTGATTACAAATATCGTATAGTTAAAATTATCATGGATAGTCCAATAAATAAAATACGCGAAATGCGAGTCTTATCAAAACGAAAATTTCCTAATATGTTTCAATGATTTTTATAAAAAATATTAAGATTTTTATGCAAATTATCTTAAAAGCTATTTATTGCTCTTTCATTCCATTCGTTCATTACAGCCCATAAAAAGTCCACTGCTGAACATAGGCCTCCCCAAGGAATGCCACAAAGCACGGTCCTGCGCCACCTGCACCCATCGACTTCCTGCATGTCTTACCAGGTCGTCACTCCATCTAGTGGGGGGCGCTCTACACTTCGCCTACTGATACGAGGCTGCCACTGGAGAACCTTCCTTTTTTCCCCATCGGTTGTCGGTTCTTCGAGCTATATGGCCGGCCCATTGCCACTTCAGCTTAATAATCATTCACTCCAATAACAACTCATTTCAAAGTTTATCACGCTTGAAACTCCAAGCAAAGCTCTCTCTTCATGAAATTTAAATATTCTCTCTTCATGAAATTTAGATACATGAAATTTAAATTATAAAGTAAGTAGAAATAAACTTACAAGATAAAAGTATATCCTAAACAAGAAATGATATTGTTCAAATATAAAATCTAGGTTTATAAATAGCAGCTCTCAGACTAATGAATAGAACCTTCTACATTTTACTTAATACTGTATATGAGTGCAATATGTCACCGCACTCTCACGCTTCAAAAGTCGTTGACTCGTTTGGACCGGCGCGGCGTCGCTTTCCTTCTCTCTTGCACTCTTGTCTCGTGCCCTCATTTTTCCGGGTCCTTTGTACAATGCATCTCGCTTTGAGTTTTGCGAAATACATACATTGTTGGATTAGAACGAAGTATGACTTCACTTATCATTTGCTTAGCATACGAAAAGATTTTAAAAGTCCCTTGACTAATTTAAAAAAACTTATTCTTTTTTTAAACTAAAGTAGCTTAAACCTGTATACAAATAAATGAAATTGAAGTGTCTGCTTGTAATGTTAAAATAACAGTTTTCTACTAAATGCAGAATATGAAAGTATATACGGTAATTATAACAATAAAAAAAAAAACAATTTTTATAAAAATTGTCTGACTGTAGGTCGGTACCTACAGTCAGACAATTTTTGTCGACCGAATTGACGGCACTTTCACTGGCAGTAATAAATTTATTTTATTGAGTAAATTAGGCTACTTTCATTTTAGAAAAAGAATTAAGTAGGTTTCCACGCAAAACAAATTAAAACCCATGAAATTCAATCTTAATAAATTCCAAGCGGGTGAAGCGCGGAGAACTGCAAGTTTTAAAATTATAATACGTTAAAATGTTAAATAAATGAGTCTAAAAATTTTTAGATAAAAAAATAATCACTTAGATTACCACGTTGGTCTAGTGGTCTTGATCATAATTGCTGATCATGAGATCCCAGGTTCGAATCTCGGGTCGGGCCTATATCACTTATTGGGTTTTTCTATCAAGAAGTTTTTTAAATAAAACTCGTGCTGTCTCAGCCAGCATCACAATAATCGGTGACGACATATTAAATGGTGTACAGTTTCACGGTGACTTGGAAGGGAAGGGTAAATTGGCCTCTATAAAGATTGGCATGCTCAGCAGAGCGTTTTTATACGTAGAGCGTTGCATACGGGCAGCTGCTGTTCCTCGTTCCCCTCGTTTTTTACCCTCATTCGGTTCTAATGACACCTACGGGTAGTAGATATTCTTACAACGCCACTACGCATTAAGTGTAAAGCCAACAAGCATTGGGGCAGCGAAACAGACACTTTCGTATCCTAAACTCCACTGAGAAAATAAGACGAAGATGTGTTCAGCAATTGTACGCATGAAAGTTTTACCTTAACTTTTATTATGAAATTGAAAACCTTTTGTGAAGAGAATTAGACATAAGAAGCTTAGTAAAGAATTTTCTATTCAAATTTAAATTTGTTTTAAGGCTGTTCTGTGAGTTAATATGATTATATTCAGTTCACTTAAAAGTTTAGAGTAAAGTGCCGTGCCTTGTGAAAACAACGTACGGGTGTTATAATGAATGAAGTTTAACAACTGTTAACTTACTTACCTATTCCTATTACTTTGCTACGAAGAGGTTGCGCTTTATTTAAAAAAAACTTTATAATCCTAAACGTTTCTTAATTTTCAACCGACATGAAATGGAGGAGGTACTCAATTCGATTGTATGGTTTTTTTGATTTATATCTGCAATCAACATCGTCATTACATCCTTACACAATTTTACTGTTTGAAACATAAACAGAAACAGAAACCTTTTTATTCAATAAACATTATAAATAATACTTATTGAAAGTCACTCTTTTGTTTAATTACCACTGGTTCGGAAAAAAACCTCTATCCTGGGAAGAACCTGCAAGAAATCCAGCAAGAAAAACATCATACAATCATGGAAGTTACACAATTAGCAACACAAAACAAATTAAAAATAGCTTGTTAGCGATCACCTCATACCCAGGGGTTATTATCATCCAGAAATTCCTTAATATTATAATAACCCTTTTCATACAAATTTACTTTAATAAAGTTTTTGAACCTTGAGCAGTTCTTTTGTATATTTTCTGGGATTTTGTAATAAAATAATAGATCTCTCCGCAAATAATGTCACAGAGCACTATCCTAAGCCACCTGCATCCATCGACTACCTCATGCATGTCTCTGTAGCCTTTTGTAGCATATCTTACCAGGTAGTCACTCTATCTAATGGGAAACCGTCCGAAACTCCTCTTGCCGGTAAGTGACCGCCACTAGAGAACCTTTCTTGCTCATAATTTTTCGGTTCGTCGAACTATATATTTTTATAGAATAAAAGGTGACAAAATAGCACACAGTCCACATGATAGTAATTGGATGCTGTGGCGCATTGAAATCTTCATTAGATTATCTAGATTAAGAATCAAAATGCAGAGGATTAAAATGGAATGCCTCGTTTCCAGTAAAAATCCAAATGATTCGCTGAGCTATGAGAGTTACTTCTGTTCTTCAGTGGATATTCTCGATACGGATTTCTTTAATAGCTTAAAAATATATTAAATCTTAATACTCCCGTGTAAAATCCAATATTTAATGTTATTTGATTTTCTTATGTGAAGCCATAACGATTTCATTCATTATAATAGTTATATCCAATATGTCAACAGTAAAATAAAATAAATAAAACTTTTTCGATATTGTGCCCCTATCCTCCACCTGCGCGCAATCTCGAGCCAATCTCGAAACTAAATTTGATATTACTGGGAATTGCGATATGATATCGTTACCAGCGTAATTTTTATTTATTGAATCATGAAACGTGCGCTTCGTAGTTTTGTCTGGGTCAAAATTGAACTGTCTATAATAAAATATGGATAATTTACTTTGACGGTAGATTCATTTTTATGCCTTGGAGTCCGTCATAGGCATGTTCCTTAATTTTTTAAGTTTAAATAAATGCTATGAGTAAAATTATCTTTCTCCTTCAGGAGTTACGGCGTTACTATCGGCTTCTTTTTTATGGGTTTCTCGCTGGTTTGTCCTAGGACAGAGGTTTTTCAACACAATATTATATTTAAAAATTGCGATAGCAGTAGACTCATACGGGTCGGTAGAGAAGAAGATTTTTTTTATATAATAAGGGTGACAAGCGAGCACACAGACCACCTGATGGTAAGTGGTTGCTGTAGCCCATAGACATCTACATCTAGCCTCAATAAAGAATTAAAATGCAGATGCGTTGTCACCCGTGAGGACTAAGATGGAATGCCTCTTTTCGAGTAAAAAGGGTCTCCGGTTCTCTACACTTACTTTACGAAACACAGCAGCATTAAGCTGCTATTATACGCTGATATTCTGTGAGAGCGTGGTCCTTCCCCGGTCGAGCCGACCCATTCGTGTTACAACTACACTATTAATATAGCTGCAGCATGGCTCTACCACGTATAGATGAAGAAGAATTGGCAGAAAGCGTATCTACAAAAATTTTAGCTAAGTTAGTTTAGTTAGTTAGTTTCCTGTAAGTAAGTTTTTGTACAAAACCAACTACTAAGAAACAAAGAAGGCTACAGAAATGCTTTTTCAACTCCGAGGACTAAGTTGGAATGCTTGTAATTATACTGGCTCATTATACCCTTCAGAACGGAATACAGCAGTGCACGCAATGCTTCTTGGCGTCAGAAATAAAGAAAGGGTCCGTATGTGTCCGTAGTAGTCCGTATGTGTAGGTCCGTATGTGTCCGTAGTAGTCCGTATGTGTAGGTATTACCTACACATACGGACTTCTAGGCATTAAAACAGTCGTACCACCTTTTATTGACAAGCGAGCACACATTTCACCTAGTGTTATAATGAGGATGTGGCTTATGTCCAGCTACATCTATCCTCGATTAAGAATAAACACCATACTGTTTGTCAAATTATAATAACCATTGAACAATATTACTACGTTTCCATGACATAAAATTAAACGCGGTTGCGTGTCTTACGCCAAACAAAAAGCTTTGCAAAAGCAGTCTGTGTGACAATTCTCACTTTAGTCACGTTCCAACGTTGGAAGTGTGGAAAAGCCCTTTTAAGCAACTCCGCAAAATTGTCTCTAATACACTTAAACGTAATGTCACAACGTGTATGTTCACAGCTATGCTTTTGATGTGGGTACGCAGAAACAATATTGAATTCATTTTCCATCTCTCGACTCTAATAATTAATTATGAAGCTTTGTCCGAAATTAGTTAACCACCTCATATTCTATTTAAGTTCAGCAAAGTTTTAAAAATTCTATTTAATTTTAGGAAAGTTTTAAAAATTCTATTTAATTTTAGCAAACCAAGAGGTAACAGAGAGAAGTAAATCAGGAGATGGGCAGCAGTGTTTTCCTAATAACAAATATAAAAACTAAATTTATTTCACTTTATACACGTATGTATATAGACGGTCGGAGGAAAAGTTTCTTCGTATTTTATATACAAATTCAATATATTTTGTTTCAAAGTTTATTTACATTTAATTACAATATATACTTGCCAATTTGTTCGATAACTTGTTGCCATCTTGTAGGTCCTGTTGCTGTAAAAACCTAGGGTTTTTATCAAAAAAATGATAGTTTTGATAGTCTTCTCTTGATGTTAACTTAACACTACCCAAAGAATTCAGGTATAAATCTGAGGTTGCAAGGTCAGGATTATATGTTGTATGTATTAACACTTCCCAACCAAGCTATCAAATTTTTTGCTGAGTGGCCAAATATGTGTGTGGTCTGACATTATCATGTTGAAAGACCACTCCTTTTCTTTTGATCAATTCCGGCCGTATTTTCCCAATTTCTTGCTTGAGTATAATTAGTTGTTGGAAGTAGAGTTCCGAATTGATGGTTTTGCCCGGGGGTAAAAGCTCATATCATGCCCTTCTAATCCCACCACACACACAGAATCACCTTATTGCATGTTAATCTGGGTTTCGTTACAGTCTGTGGAGCTTGACTACCCTTTGATCATGATCTTTTTCACACGGTCTTGTCGTATGTGATCAATTATTCATCACCAGTGATCAATCTTTTCAAAAATGGTTCGGTTTCATTACGTTTTAATAGGGAATCGCAGATGAGTACACGATTCCTTAGGTTCCTTTCAGTGAGCTCGTGTGGTACCCAAATATCGAGCTTTTTTGTATAGTCAAACATTTTCAAATGAGTAAAACTATTTTGTTAACAACCCTCAATTCCACGGCTATGTCGTAACTACTAATACGCCGATCTAGCTCCACTTTTTCAAAAATGGCATCGACTTTATCTGTATGAGGGCGATCAGTGTGATCTGCATCTTTGACATCAAAATTCCCGGACTGAAAACACTTGAACCAACTTGGTGCTACTCTTACTAACACTGCATTAGGTCCATAAACGTAAAAAATTTTTTTCGCGGCTTGAATCGCATTTTTCCCTTTTTTGTAATAAAACTTCAGAATGTATCGAATTTCTTCGTTAGATTCACTCATTTTGGCGGACAGAAAAACAATTGAGAAATGGCGGCGAATGTGTTTTTTTGCTTTCTATTTTTCTTTTTCTTAATTTCCTATATCTACTGATATTAAAACCAGCCAGATACAAACAGCACAACCACAGAGATTTTTCTTCAATTTTTTACAAACAAAATACGAAGAAACTATTTCCCCGACCTATTATGTAATCTGTAAATAAAAAAAAAACTATTTTTTCTCCAAAGTAGTTTTATATATAAGTAGTCCATCACTGACGGTCGTTTGAGGAAGCTCAAAGTAACTGAGCGTGCAATGAAAGGGCTACACCCGGTAACAAGTATATCCACAGAAGAACAATAGTTACTGATATAGCCCAGAGGACGGTATATAGCTCAAAAAACCGACAACCGATGGCGAAAAAAGGTTCTGGAATTACAGCCTCGTACTGGCAAGCGCAGTGTTAGGCAATCCCTCAATGGATGCAGGTGGCTTAGGGCCTTTGGCTTTGGGGGGGGCGGGGGGCCTATGTAAATTTAAATTTAAAACAGGTCATGCATTTCTAAACATTTGAACCGCCTACCACCAGCGACTTTTACGGACCGATACGACTTAGGGACCTTCAAGAAAAGAGCATATTCTTTTTTAAAAGGCCGGCAACGCACCTGCGATTCCCATGTTGTTGCAGTTGTTCATGGGCGGCGGTCGACACTTCTATAAAAGAAAACACGGTTCTCCATGTAATCCCTATACTTCGCTTACTGGCATGAGGCTGCAAATATTTCTTCGTCGTCGGTTGTACAGCGTGTCTTTACTCGACATCATGCCTTTCATGCCAGTGGTATCTCTCACATAGGCAGCCTTACAACCAGCAACTGGCTAAGTTTAAATTTATGTCTCTCCGAAATTAACGAGACATTCTATGTAGATATGTATTTTCTACATAAAATAATACACAATAAACTAAAATGCAGTGACCATCTTGATCGAATATTGTTAGCTGTTCCGCGTAAATATCCCTGTTGTCGAAACGTAAACGTCGTAAAAACTTTTTTTTTCCTTTCGCGAAAACTCATCTCGGGAATCATGCTCCTATCGTGTGTATATGTGGCAAATATAACTTATTGTCTAAAACCATACCTAGCATTGACATATTTCACTACTTATATTGCTTTTAATTAATCTTAATTATTTTAAACTTACTAATGATTTATCGTGGAGTTCCTGATAAAAATGATATTTTGAATAGAGTTTGTTTTATATTTTAATTATAAATGTTCATACTCCTGGACAGAGTATAATATCTGCCATTTTCTCTCCCAATAATTGAACCTGTTTTTTTCTTCAATTGATTTTTCTTATATAGGTCCATAATTTACTTGAATGATTTCTCATTGTATTGTGTTGATTGGATGTTATTCCTACCACAAATTAATTCAAAAATAAGTTGTTTGACTAAATCTGTGAATTTTATGTACACTTGTTATTGATATGCATATTGGAGAGTAAAAAATGTGTATGTTTTTGTGATAATGTCATATATGTGTATTGTAAGTATACTTGTTAAATAAATAAATAAATTATAAAAAAACTCTTCCACAGGAGATACGTTCAACTATTTGTAACTACGATGATCAAGATATACAGTTGTATGTGTAACAATTGGATGAGCTTAATATAAGTAAACAAATAAAAGCTTGAATAGAGTTTTGAAACAGTACAAAATGAACATGATGGAGGCGTACTGTTAGCAAACTTTGTAGACGCACACAACAAAATTTCTGCATCTAAATATTATTATAACTAAGTTTAAGTTTTGAGAATACAACTGAAATCTGTTGATCAATATTTATTTAATTAACAATAACTCTACTAAAGCACTTTCAAAGAAAAATCTTAAACGTGTCTTAAAATAGATATAGAAAAGTGTGATGGTATAGTATTATTACATATCGAGGGTTGAGTTCTAAAACCCATCTGTAAACGACACACGTAGAATGCTTCAGATAATTCTGTGTAACTTGTTAATATTTTTCTCCATTATTAAATATGTTACCTATATATTCAAATGGCGGACCGTACCATATGTTCCATATCCGCTTCAGGATGGAGCCCATACTGGACCCCACCCCACAGAACTTATTCAATCAATGAGATCACGCTAGCTAATCGTTCAATGGATAAAGAGTTACATTGAACCAAGGGTAATAATGCGGCAGTTGCCCTCGCTTTTAATGTTTCACCATAAGTAGTGGTATCTCATAAACTATTTCACGTCCACTGCTGAACATATGTCTGCCCTTAAGAATATCTCAAAGCCTGCATACGATACTACACAATGAAGGGCGTGTAGTGACGGCGTAAGATAATTGATGGGATGAATATATTTTCCTGCCTTCGATATAAATAAAGGTCGTTGCTAGGCACTGGTTTGATTTAAAGTTTGCTGCTAGCCGCTCGTTCCATTCCGGAGAAAGTTACATTAGGGAAACATAAATAATCATATTTGAAGTTTGTATGTCGGTCTAATTTAAAATGAGTAATGGAGTTGTTATACGTTCGGTTATTTATGACTGAAGGTATAATATTATTTATTTATGCAGCAGAGCAAATGATTCCTAGTTTAAGGTTCTTCTGGAATAAAGAACACCGCACCATTAAAGACTGAGAGGAAGGGCATACATGACATGAATATGTGATATTTGACGGCTCAGATACAAGATTCAGTCTAGTACAGGCGTAGTCTCAATATACAAACAGTTCCTTAAACTATTTCAAACGAACGGAAAACTATTCGACTTGACGGCCCCGTGGCGCAGTGGCACAGCATTGTGTTTCGGCGCTAAGGGCCGCCGGTTCGAATCCCGCATGGGACGAGTATTTGTATGACCTACAAATAATTGTTTCGGGTCTGGATGTTTGTCCTCGTGAAACTTCTGTTTGAAAACTGCCACCACGATACACGAAAAAATCTTAGTATGTAGAGTAACCTTTAAAAAAAAGTGATTCCTATTTTAAGATGCTTCTGGAATAAAGAACATAGAACCATCAAAAACAGAGAAAGCCTGAACTGACTGAAGAATATAGCCTGTCACAATTGGCCCTAATTATACCAATATTTTTTTAATGTAAATAGACCGGCAATGAGCAGAAGTTTCAAAAGTGCGAGATCTCTGGTCAATCTCTTATTGAGCGTGAAGATTAAGGAAAATCTCTTTACAAAGCAGCGAACTTTTTATTCAATACAGCCTATCAATGTCAAATGCTGAACGTAGACCTCCCCATAGATTGCCTCGTAATGGGGTTTTTGCCATAGTCGCCGGTTTTAAACTTTTTTAACAAAATTAAACTGAAATTTACATTCCATGGCTTTCCACATGATAGATGAAGAGTTTTAAAAATGGATTGAGTTAAACAATTGATATTTTCAAAAGTTATCGTGTTTACCACTCCATGCGGACTAGATGAATCTACACCATAACCACTTTTTATGTAAAATAGCAATAATTGATTGAAAAAATATTTATAAGTTCAACAATAATTTATCTTTCTGACAATGTGATTGTTAGATACGATTTTATGCGACAAAACGTTGGAATCTTGATTTTTAGGCGCTAGTGGAATATACCTACGCGTTGCGCTTAAGGCATGCCTTATTGCATGCCTTAAGTGCTAACAAATGATTAATTTTATAAGTTTACAGAACGGAGCAGGCATAACATAAACATTCATATCTGTCACCCAGAGGCGTAGGCAAAGACTACGAACTTCCATTTGGCACGATCCTGAGACATCTCTCTCGTCTCCTTTACATCCATATACCTATGCATATATGCTCGTTAGTTAAGGGTACTCTTAATCTGGCCCATCTTAAATATATCGCCAATTTGGTCGATAAACTTTCGTCTAAGGCGTCCCTTCCCGACTCTGCTGTTTACTTCTGCAACATAGCTTTGTCACTCTTCCCTCGTTCATTTTTTCACCAATCCACCGAAGCATTCTTTTCTAAATCCTGGCCACAACATCATCTTGCAAGATGAAGTTACCAGGACCTGGCATATTATAATAAATAAATAAAAATTCTTCTGTAAGATCATGGGAAGACAACCCTCCCGTCGCAGTCCACCACAAGCATTCGGAGTGGGTTCGGCAAGCCAATTCGGAGCGGCCATTTTGGGCCGGCTCAAAGCCCTTTTGGAGGACCACGTACGGTTACTTGCCACCTTGCCGATGAACGCCCTCTACTTCACCTCTAGGGCACGGAGAGTATGTATGTGTAGATATAAAGATGTAAAAGAAGAAGCAAAAAATGTGTGTCAGAATCGTGCCAAATGGAACTCTGTCCTTTCTGCCTACCCCTCAAGTTAACACAGAATACCAGCGTAAAACAGCAGATTAATGCTGCTGTGTTTCGTATAGTGAGTGTAGAGAACCGGTGACCCTTTTAACTGGAAAAAAGGCATTCCATCTTAGTCTTCACGGCTTACAACATATCTGCATTTAGATTCGCAAACGAGGATAGATATAGATGTCTATGGGCCACAGTAACCACTTACCATCAGGTGGAATGTGTGCTTGCTTAGCACCCCTATCCTATAAAAAAACAGGCTTGAGAGTTTATGTATGTAAAATATTTGGGTCAAATTAAAGGAAATTACTGTTTATAAAATGTGGAGGTACTCATAGTTCTTTGTGTTATTGTTTAATCAAAAAAAGTTACAGATCCATTAGTGTAAAATATCTTATTTCGTTTGAACGCGAAGGGCTTAAAAAAAGCCTGCTTTCAATAAATAGAGTAGGCTTCTTTCATCTAGCTTTTAAACAAAGGGCTCTGTAATGCTTATTCAAGTGTCTCTACGAATTTTGGAGTCAACAAAGGCACTCCAGATTTGAGTATAACTTCTTTTGTCTTTGACATAGTATTGTTTTTATCGATGTTGCATCATCATTGTAGCATGAATACGTCGGCTCGACCGGGGAAGGACCACGCTCTCACAAAATACCATCATGAAATAGCAGCTTTACCATGTGCTTCGTATGGTGGTTGTAGAGAACCGGAGACCCTTATTACTGGAAAAAAGGAATTATTTCTTAGTTCTCAGGGATGACAACACATCTGCAATTTGATTCTCATTCGAGTATAGATGTATATGTAGCACCAACTTACTATCAGGTGTACTGTGTGCTCGTTTGTTATGAATATTTTATAAAATGAAACATTTCTGATCTTTTTTATTTTGTCTAAGAACTGCTATGTAACGTGTTATGAATTCCAATTATGATGTTTCCTGTATTTCTGACAATGCATTCACCTATTGCCTACACCTATCATGGGGCAGAGATAATAATAGATTTTTTTTTATTCATAAATTTATTACCTCTTCTTCAAAAACGCTTCTGCACTGGGAAAAATCAGCTGAAACCCTGCACAGTCCACATGCACAAACCATTTTTTAAATCAATAAACAGTGCACAATTAAATATAAAATAATTTAGAAACAGCTAAATCTAGCTGTTTAGAGGCAAGTAAGATTTCTAATCGTTTTACAACATTTCCTGCAGGACTAAGTCTGCTAGCTAGTTTATATATTATTTAAGATGGCCCGGTTTTTTTTTATAGGAGAGGGAGCTAACGAGCATGCGGCTCACCTGATGGTAAGTGATTACCGCCACCCATGAACAACTGCAACACCAGGGGAATTGCAGATGCATTGCCGGCCTTTTAAAAAGGAGTAGGCTCTTTTCTTGAAGGTCCTTAAGTCGTATCGGTTCGGAAAAATCGCTGGTGGTAATCGATTCCACAAGGAAGTTGTGCGAGGAGAAAACATCTTCTAAATCGCCAATCATCCAGATGGTATGGATGGTATTGCGAGTTTTGTCGCGATGTGCGATGGCGAAATTGAGCGGCTGGAATTAGTCCGAATAATTTGTCAGAGCACTCCCCGTGGTAGATGCGATACAATACGCAAAGAGTTGCAACGTCTCTACGCAGTGCCAGTTAAACCTTTTAATAGAAGAATAAAGCACCATTTGAAGAAAAACATTGGATAAAACTAAGTTCACATTTCTGACGTTGCTTCTGTTATGTAATGCATATTTCATTCATTTATTCGTGGGCTTGACACCGCTGAGCAAAGGCTATGGAGATGATACATTTTCACACAGGGAGGATATTTACCATAGCTTTTCCACGCGCTTACAGAAAAAAAAAACTTTCTATGTGCAAAAATATTAAAGGTAAAACTACGCAAAAGGACTAAAGAATTTACACGAAAGCATTTATTCCCACACTTACATCAACACACATGATTTACAACTTAAAATTCATGACAAATATTAAACAAGCAGCAGAGAAAAGAAAAGTATTTATATAAAGGAGAAAACCAAAAACGAACGTAGCAGAAGTTAATGACAAAACATTTGTCGTTGAAAATTTTTGGTTTTTGGAAAAAAATTAGATAAATAACAAATAATTAGATAAATAACAAATATTTTCTGCTTTTTTTAAAATTTCCTTTTGCGAATTGTCGTACCTTAAATGCTTAATGTCGTAAACAGCTTAAATTGCTTAAGCCATTACATTTTATTCGTCCCCAGACACTCGTACGGTAAACTCAAAAGCGCTATTACTTTTTTAAAGTACGTAACTTTTCACTTTTGTGCGTAATGGTCCAGTCTTAATCGATTCAGATGAAATGAGAGAAAAGCCGAAAAAATCTTTAATTGCTTTTAAAAAGTTAAAATCGTTTGGGATAGTGATTTTTACTTAGTAGAGCCATGCTTCAGCTATATGCTTGTAGTACAAATGGACCGGTACGGCCGGGGAGGAACCACGCTCTCACAAAATACCAGCGTGAAATAGCAGCTTAACGCTAGGTGTGTGAGAACCGAAGTCCCTTCCACTGGAAACGGGGCAATCCATCTTAGTCCTAAGGGTTGACAACGAATCAGTATTTTGATTCTTAATCGAAGATAGGTCTATATGAAGATGTCTATAAACCACAGTATCCACTTACCACCAGTGAACTGTGTGCTTATTTGTCAACTTTATTCTAAAAAAATAATAATTGACGTGGTAGAGCCATGCCGGAGCTATATTGTGGTTGCAGCACGAATGGGTCGGCTCGACCGTGAAAGCACCACGCTCTCACAGAATACCAACGTAAAATAGCAGTTTAATGCTGCTGTGTTTCGTATGGTGAGTATAGAGAACCGGAGACCCTTTTTACTAGAAACGAGGCATTCCATCTTAGTCCTTAAGGATGACAGCACATCTGCATTTTGATTTTATACTGGGGATAGTTGTGGATGTCTATGGGCTACAGTATCCACTTACTATCAGGTGGACTGTGTGCTCGTTTGTCATCCTTATTCTTTAAAAAATAATAATGTGGATTATAATCAATGAAATATAAACTCGGCCAAAAATTAAATTTGAGATAGTCTAACTAGTCTACATATTTTATAATTCGATTTATAATACAGATAAAAATATTTATATTATTTTTTAAAAGCGGTGCTGCTTTCATAGAGATGCTTTTTTTCAAATATAGAAATAGCCTTTATAGATCAAACTTGTAGAAAAGTACGTAAGGTACTTAAGATACAAACTCCTTTCTGTTCGAATTTGAATCTAAGTTGTTGCGGACAGTTTGCAGACTTTAAAAGTTACTATTTCACTGAGCATTCCACAGGTCTTGGATTTGAATATATTTAGAAAATAGCTTTACCTTTGCTACACAACTATGTCGAGTTTTAAATGCAATCATTTTTTTATAAATTAAATCCAATGCAAAGAGTATCCAATGCAAAGCATAACTATCTAGGGACTCACTCATACACACACAAAGAAATTCATCAAAATCTGTTTTCTCTTGTGTACTTAATATAGTAGCCCATAATATATCTTTTTTTATTAATAATACGTTGGCAAATATCCACGGGCTGGTAATAAATAGGTTGTTACAGACTATGCACCCATGTATTAACTTCCTTTTTTTATAGAAGTGTAGCCAAACAATCATAGGCCTCACCAGACGGTAAATGATTACCGCTGCCAATAAACACCTGCAAGACGAATGGAATTGCAGATGCGTTACCGGTTTTTTCAGAAAGAATTAGGTTATTTTCTTGAAAGCCCTCTTATTGGCCCGGAACAAAGCAGTGGTCGTGCGAGCTTAAAAAATTCTTGTGAAGCGTATGGTGGTGAACTATCAACCATCATTATATGGATGGAATGGGGGTGAGAAATAACTTAGATAAAACAAGATGAACTTTAGACCGGAGTATATCATGACAAGCTAGAAAGACGGGTTCGTAAGCAGTAAAAGACCAAATGAATAAAGCTCATAGATAAAGCTATAAAATCTCTTAAAAGTACAAACAGTACCGGATGTGATGAAATTTGTACAAGAGTTTTGAAATACGTATCCGGTGCAATTGCTCCGGTGCTTAGTTATATTTTCAATTTATGTATTTGTAATGGTATATTTCCAGAAAAACTAAAATCTACTATTGTCAAACCACTGTTCAAAAAAAATGATCGGGAGAATATGTCTAACTATAGGCCTATTGTACTGATACATGTGCTATCAAAAGTATTTGAGAAAATAATTTATAACTCTTTGTATAATTACCTCGAAACGTACGCATCCGCCGTAATGGCACATATCATGCTTATGTTATTTCTAAACTAAGATTTGGTATTATTAGGTCCTTACATACGAAATTGGCGTTTGTACGAGGAATATAATGTCATTTTTTTGTAAAATATATTTAATTAATCCAAGTATTCACCGTTGTTATCTATGCACTTTGCCATCTCATAGGTAGTTCATTGATCCCTTTATTAAAAAAACATGGGGCGTGAATCAATAAACTCTTTGAAGGCGGTTTGGACTGCCGCATCGGAGTTGAATTTTTTTCCTTGTAAGAAGTTGTCCGAATTCCGGAAAAATGGTAATCTGTTGGAGCAAGGTCCGGAAAGTACGGTGGATGTCGCAGTCATTCCAATTGTAGCTCATCTAACTTGGTGGTTGTTTGTTGTGCAGTGTGGTCTTGCGTTGTCGTGAAGTAGCAGGGCTAGAGCGATTGACCAATCTCGGTTATTTAGCAGCTAGTTCTTCCTTCATGGTTTTCAGTTGTTGACAATAGATATATGCCGTAATCGTTTGGCCAGATTTTAGAAAACTGTAGTGAACGACACCGGCGCTAGTCCATCAAACACTCACAAGTAACTTTTTCTGAGTCAATTTTCATTTAGGCCTGGATTTGGCTGGGTCTCCTGGGTTCAGCTATTGCGACGAGCACTTGATTATCGTACAGTATCCACTTTTCATCACAAGTAATGATTCGATTTAAAATCTCTTCATTATTGTGTCGGTTAAGTAAAGTAACAACAGTCGACGCGTGTTTGCAAGTTCTGATTCACTCAATTCATGAGGTACTCATCGTTCAAGATTTTTATATTTTTATTAATACAGTTTTATCATCACCCAAAGCCTGCAGCTATCTCTGAAGTGCTTTGTGATGGATCCGCTTCACAATAGCTTTAATTCTTCATTTTCCACTTTGGTTTGGTACTCGTAAATATACCGATATTTCATGTTTTCCATTGTGCGGTAATAAGCGACGCCAAAGAATAAAATAATGAGGAAAAAACAAATGAATGGCTGTTTTCAAAACTCAAATGTACCAGCTAAATGAATTTTTAAATTTTAATTTGGAATCCTTAACCAAAGAGGTGATATTTCAGATCAAAGTGGTCAGTACGACAAAACGCTAATTTCATATGTAAGGACCTAATATAATGCAGCTAGTTTTAGGTCATTTTCTATGGAGTTGTAACGAAATGTTTATTAATCCAAGTGCATTTTATAAGTTGGTCGACTATTACTCGTTAACTTCTTAATTCTACTTAGCTGTGATAGTTTTCCTTTAAATTTAATTATATTATATACTAATATCGTGTATTTTTTTATATAGAATAAGGGTGACAAACGAGCATACAGTCCACCTGATGGTAAGGGTTGCTGTGGTTTATAGACATCTACATCTATCTTCGTTTCCGAATTTAAATGTAGATGCTGTCAGCCGTGAGGACTAAGATAGAATGCCTCTTTTCCAGTAAAAGGGTCTCCGGTTCTCTACACTCACCATACGAAACACAGCAGCATTAGGCTGCTATTTTACGCTGGTATTCTGTGAGAGCGTGGTCCTTCCCCGGTCGAGCGACCCATTCGTGCTACAACTATACTATTAATATAGCTGCAGCATGGCTCTACCACGTAAAACTATACTTTCACATTTCCAAAAACAGCGGTGTAGTTTTTTCACATGACTCTAATGAAAAATACCACTTTAAAGCTATTTCGCAAACGGATCCATGAATCGAAAAGATGTTTTTCCACACCCCCAGTGTTTTTGAAAGACCTATACAACGATACCCCACATGAATATACGTGTAAAAAAATCATTCTTCATTTACATGTATGGGAAGTACCTAAAATAAAAATGTTTTTTAAGATTTTATTTCACAGTTTTCTAGCCGTGATTAATATCTATAACTATGCCAAATTACAGATTTGTAACACCCAGAGTCTCTGAGCAAAACCGCGGACGGACGGACGAACTCTAAAAACTGCAATAACGGTATATCATTATTTATACATTTGAACTTAAGTTTAAAATTTGGCTAATCTTTGAAAAATAACCCTGTATTTTACTGTTTTTTCCAAACAACTTAGTAGCATCCAAACATATTTAAACACAACCTTAGTGTAATCACATCTATCATTACTTTCATTCTGCTATATTTCGTCATATAGTTTCTTTTCTATAATTCAACTTAACACTTTTTAGTCTATCCTTTTCCTTTTACGTCTTTGTGCAGACAGTTAATAATTTTAAGACACATAACAATATTTTTTTATTCTACATATACTCTTTGTTTTGACATCGTTAATCCTATTTTGTCACTTTTTAATTAAGTTGTTTATTTGTTTTAGCTTCAATAGTCCATAAGTCATTAGAGCCATTACCTAAATTAGATAATCAAATTATCTCACAAATGTTTCGGAACTACTTTACGGTTTTGTATTACAAAATAATAGTTTATTTTATCAAGCTTTTCTTTTTTAAATTTAAATACAAGATTCTAACTGTAGATAAAGGAAATGAAAAAGTGAAAAACAGTATTTTGAAGGTATTTTGAAGGAACTTTACAATACCTTCAAAATACCTTCAAAATAATATAATTTCACAAAGCGCAGCTCGCTTAACGTAACTTTTCATTAATATTCCACGTTTCACGACCACGTCCAAAATTTACAATTATGGCAACTTTTATTGTTTTAATATAAACAGTTATGGCCAATTCATAATGGGAGTTGATTGCTTTGGAAACACTTTTTAATTTTAATCACTTTCATGAAAGTAATATTAAAACGACCATAAGCTGTAGTGGCAATAGGCCGACCATATAGTTTGAAAAACTGACAAACGATAGAGAATAAAGGAACATACCTATATCTTGGACTGACGACCTGGCAGGACATGCAGGTAGCTCAGGGTCGTATTTTGTAGCATTCTTTTGGGGAAACCTACGTTCAGCAATGGACTT